>OZ024744.1:7919303-7961803 GCA_964016885.1 Eledone cirrhosa | reverse complement strand
CTGAAAACATTACACACCAATGCCAAATTACCTACCACAAACCCACAACCAAGTATCAAAAAATGTGGTCGCTCTAATTGTGGAATCTGCACTCACCTCATTGAAGGCAACACGTATACATTTAAATCAGGACAAAATTTTACTGTAAAAAATCACTTCACTTGCTCATCAAAAAATCTAATTTATGCCATTAAATGTAAAGGATGCAATGAAGATTATATAGGACAAACTAAACTCACACTCAGAAACAGAATGACAGTTCATCGCCAACAATTACGAGATCCAACCACGAGACAGATACCACTAAGTGCATATCTAGACATTTGCGCAAGTAATAAGACACCCAAATTCCAAGTCTTCCCATTTTACATTTGCGCTAACAATACAACAGAACAAATGCGAATAAATAAGGAAAATATGTATGTTTATTCAAAAATATAGACCAACATTAAATAAGGTTTAATATACATTATGTCAACACCACAATATGACATACACACACACACACATAACACCTTCTACTTTAGAAAATAAAAACCCGAACTAAATAAACCTTAAACATACGTTTGCACTGGCAATACAACAGCAAACACGAAAAAGTCAGGAAAATATGTTCATTCAAAAATATTCCTACTAAAGGAATCATTTTCCTACACACACACACACACACACACAATATATATATATATATATATTCTCTTCATCTTAACATGCTAACCATACTCCCACACACATAACACCCATACACACACATAACAACCCCCACACCTACAACACCCTCCCCATTTCTACTAATAGAACCACTTTCCTACACACATATATATATACACACACACAAAATATATATTCTCTCTATCTAACATACTCGCACACACACACATAACACCCATATACACACACACACAACTCCCTCCCCCATCTCTACTAATAGAATCATCTTCCAATACACACATACACACACACACACACACACACACACATATACACACACACAAGCACATAAATAAACACATATCTTCAGTCTCAATAGAAAATCTGAACTCTGACACCTGAACTCTGACAGCTGGCCATATTCACTGAACCAGAACATTTCTTCCAATCCCTTTTCCCTTGACCACTATCTCTCCATTGTCATAACATTCACTATAAAGACTACAGAATAGTTTTCCAAATAAGGGCGCAAAAATGTAATGAAAACTTGTTCACGTGACAGCCAAATTTCATTTATAACCAACCAAAAAAAAGCCTTCGTGAGCCTCATTTTTTCAAGTAAAAAGAAATTCAAACACTCATATATGAAAAAACAACCTGTGACACCCCCCTCTCTTATTTGAAGAACTATTGTAACGCGAACTGGCGCGAAATTTATTATAATTATTGACAAACCAATCAAATTACTTCTCGAAAAACCTGGTTTTCGAGCCACTTTTTCCATATAAAACAAGTAACATTTAGAGACCAACCAGATGTGAGAAAAACCACAGACCCTCCATCTCAACTCACCTTTTGAAAAGCAGAAGAACTGCGAAACCGGTAAAGGAACCAAATAAATATATATATTTTAAAAAAAAAATAAGACTTCAGTTGCATTTTCGATTTCATCCCTTTTTCTTTATACTTCCACTCGTGTAGGACACCTCGGTTATCTTTCATTTTGTAAAAAAAACCTCACTTTCTAATATATATATATATATATATATATATATATATATATATATATATATATATATATATATATATTTAGTAAATATATGTATGTATATGTATATAATGAATATCATTTCACACCTTTTATTGTTAAGGTTTTTGATGTTCTATTGAGAGAATCGATTTTACGGAAAATATAGAATAATGTACACCATTTTACCAGAGAAAAAATACTGGTCCACCCACACACACATTCTCTCACGCACACACACATATATACACACACACACATACACACGCGTACATTAACATACAAAGAGACTTATACACACACACACACTTTTCCGTATAAGACAAGAGCTGAAAAATATCTTTTAACATGTTAAAATATCCCCCACTCACTTACAGACACATTCCTACTGACCATCCCATTGTCTTAATAGGCATTTGAACTGTCAACAGGCTGCGGTTGGCACACACATCCCTGCTAACCATTATCACAACAACGAACACTTTACTACTACTATACACACACACATATTTGTTGTGAAAGAGTCATTTCTCAGTCTTGGCGCAAAATCAATTTTTTACATTCACATGACCTCTACCGACCAATCAAAATTGTTTTGACCACAAGAATTTTTGCAACACGAATTGGCGCAAAAAAACAATTTTAATAGCGCTGGAGCCACTTTTTTAACATAAAAACAGGTAGAATTCCCAAAACTAATCAGATCAGAGCAAATATCACGGACGCTCTATCTCAAAATTATTTTTGAAAAGCATTTAGAAATGCGCAACCGGTAAAACTTAAAACCACAACTGAATACTAACCAATACAATTACTAATTCTCACTTATTCCTAATTAAACTATTTTTCACTGTGAACAATTTGTCACCATTTCCTATTCCGTTTACCAATATATAATAACTTGTGTGTTACACCTCTATTCTTTTAACTATATATATATATATGTAGATAAATCTACCAAGAGTTTACGGTAGTGTCCAATCCGTATGAAGAACTCAATGTAATCCGGATATCATGGAAAGAAGAGATGCAATGAAAAATCACTTTCGGTGAAAGATAAACGGAATACAGAGTCAAGATAAAATATTAAAAAAATAATGAATAAAACAATGAAACAGTTCCTTATATTAAACAAAAAAAGTTCATTATTTAACGATCGTTTCTAGGATATATATGTGTTAGAATTGGCATGCATATTCAACAGATCTATGTACAAAATTATACAAAATTATACAAACTATCAAAATTAAATATACATACCAAACACATATATATGCCGTCTTCAGAAATAATGAAATATATTTATTGATAATAACAACAATTCAAAATTTCAGGTCTGTTTGGGAACAGAGTTCAAATTGACCAATGAAAATACAAAAAGTTTATACAGTTAGGTGTGTGTATATACATGTAAATTAACTTCGTTCACAGATATGCATAAAGATATATGTTCACATGCATACGCATGCCAAAAAGATGTATGTAAATACAAAAATTCAAGGCTAATGTCTCTGTAAGTTTATAATCTACAGATAAAATGCGTATAGACACCCAAATATAAAATAAATATATACACACATTCATATACTCACACATATTCGTACATTCACACACACACGCGCGTATACGCATAAACATACACATAACTACGAACATACATACACACATACACCCCTACATACATATATATGTGTGTATATACCAATATCATAAGCATATGGACATTAATGCACGCACATAAACACTGCCACACATATTTAGATCCAGATACAGAAATTAGGTGGGGGGGGGGGAAGAGGTCAGTATTCAACGGTGTCAGCAGACTGCCTATTTATAAATGTATCTATAAACTTAGAAATAAAGAGAAAAGAAAAAGAAAAAAGAAATATATCAAGAAAATATATATATATATATATATATATACACACATACACACACACACACACACACACATATATATATACATATATATATATATATACATATATACACACACATATACATATATACATACACACACATATATACATATACATACACATACATATACATATACAAACAAGTAAAATATAAAATATACATCGATATACATACATATACACATATATATATATATACACACACATACACACACATACATATACATACATATACATACACATATATACAAACACATACATACACATACATATACATACACATACCATATAAATACACATACACATACACACACGCATACATATAGAGACACATACATATACACATATAAATACATAGACATATACACATATACACACACATATATATATATATATTTTTACACATATATACACATACACGCATACATATATATATATATATATATATATATATATATATATATATATATATATATATATATACACATTCACAACACACGTATATATATACACACATATATATATACATATATATACACATATATATATATATATATATATATATATATATATATATATACATATATATATATATATACAGACACATCTACACACATATATATAAACACACTCATATATATACACACATACACATACATACCCACAAATAAATATATATATATATAGAGAGAGAGGCAATGAGAATCTAATTCTCTACCCACACGAAATCGCTTTTCTCACTGTTTAATGTAGTTGTGTGCACTGTCTAATTAAAATATCGATTGAGTGGGAAAACGATCGAAGATTTTTTAGGGCGGTAGATTGGCAGTATCGGTAGAAGGTCGGACCCCATACTTTGCAGCGTAGAGTTACGGCCCTTTATGATGTGAATTCAAATCCCGTCGAGGTTAACTTTTCCTTTCATCCTTATGGGGTCGATAAAATAAAGTACCAGTCATGCACTGGTGTAATTGCTGGCCTTGTGCCCAAGGTAGAAACAATTATATATTTAAACTCCCAGGGATAACCCGCATCCAGACTATAATCTGAACTATTTACTCTGTTTATTATAGTTCGATTTTATTAATTATTTGCCATGTTTGTCTTTGCATTCTACCCGGATATCCTGGTCGAGTGCTTTATCCATCATTTCTTTGTGTTCATTTTTAAAATATTCGCCAGCCTGGTCTTTAAAGTAAATCGTGCCTCATTACCTTCACATCACTGTCACTTGACACTGACACAGGAGATTGCTAATGCTGCAATGGCGACCTCATTACCTTCACATCACTGTCACTTGACACTGACACAGGAGATTGCTAATGCTGCAATGGCGACCTCATTACCTTCACATCACTGTCACTTGATACTGACACAGGAGATTGCTAATGCTGCAATGGCGATATCAAACCAAGACGGTGGGCAGACACGAAGTTGATTCGAACAGGCTAATTTTCCTCGCTGATGAAACTTCTATTAGCTGAATTACGTAATGTTTAATACCGTCACCTAATTTTCGGTGAACCCCATCCCTATACGGAATGTCGCAAGCAGATGGAGTAGTGGAAATTAATTAATTATTCCGGGAAGAGAAAACCTAATTCTCTACCTAAACGAAATCGTTCTCATTATTTAACATAGTAGTGTGCACTCACTTTTCATTTGGGCTGGTATCTTAAGGATACTAGCCTAATCAGAGAATCGAGTAGTGGGAAAACGATCTAAGATTTTTCGGTCCTACAGAGAGAGAGAAAATTACAAAAATTTACAAGAAGTGCCGAGAGCAAACGCAAACACTGTACATCACCTTCATCGACCTGACGAAGGCATTCGATCTCTTTAGTAGAGACGGTCTGCTTAAGATCCTTGCCAGAATTGGTTGTCCTCCAACACATCTTAGGATAGTCCAGTCGTTTCGAGCAGATAAGAATGGCTCTCCTTCGGAGACATTTGACATATGAAGCGGAGTGAAGCAGGGTGCGTGCTATCCCCCACCCTGTTTGGCATCATTTTCGTAGTCATGCTAAAACATGCATTTGGAGAGTCAACTTGGTGTGTCTACCTCAACACCAGGGCAGACAGCAAGCCGTTTAGTTTGTCAAGGCTGAAAGTGAAATACAAGGTCACCATTAAATCATCAAAGAACTGCTGTTTGTGGATGACGCCACACTGGCAGGGCACTCTGGGGAGGAAATGCAGCACCTCAGGAACAAAATCTTGAGGGCCTGCTCGGAATTCAACCTGACCATTAGTCTGAAGAATACCAATGTACTAGGCCAAAGTTTCAAGCACAACCCCACCAACACCATCAAAACTATGAGTTGGAGGTGGTCCACGAATTCTCCTACCTTGGCTTCACCATCACTGACAACCTCTCCCTGGACCACAAGATCTTCAGGAGAGATGAACAAGCAACCTTCACATTTGCCAGGCGAAGAGTCTAGGGAACAAAACTAACCACAAACACCAAGATTGCTGTCTACAAGGCATGTGTCCTCAGCTCAAAACTTTACGGCAGCGCAACCTCAACTCCAGACAGGAGTGGCATCTCAATGTCTTCTACCTTCATTGCCTGAGACGCATTTTGGATATCAAGTGAAATAACCGCGTCATGGACACTGAGGTCATCAACTGCGTCAAGATACCCAGCATTTGCACCCTGCTCAAACAGCGTCGTCTGCGCTGGCTTGGTCACGCAGATCGTATGCCGAACAGAAGGATCCCCAAAGACCTACTTTTGGGAAACTGGCCACCGGCAGAAGAGCACGAGTACGACTCATTTTCGCTTCAAAGATGTCTGCAGGAAGGATATGAAGTCAGTAGACCTGGACACCCGGAGATGGGAGGAGGTTGCTAATGATTGCCGACGGTGGAGACAAGTACTGTGAGAGTGGAGGATGAATTGAAACTTGGCTCCGAGGAAAAGTGTGCTAAAAAAAAGAACAATACAGAGCACCAGAGGAGAGCATTTACCAATGTAGTCACTGTCTGTATACAGGATTGTACAGCCACAATAGTACTAGAGGAGAACATCTACCATATAGTCACTAAATACAGGACTGTACAGCTACAGTAGTACTAGAGGAGAACATCTACCAATGTAGTCACTGTATACAGGATTGTACAGATACAGTAGTACTAGAGGAGAGCATGTACCACTGTAGTCACTGTATATAAGACTGTACAGCTACAGTAGTACTAGAGGAGAACATCTACCAATGTAGTCACTATATACAGGACTGTACAGCTACAGTAGTACTAGAGGAGAGAATCTACCAATGTAGTCACTGTATATAAGACTGTACAGCCACAATAGTACTAGAGGAGAACATCTACCAATGTAGTAAACTGTATACAGGACTGTACAGCTACAGTAGTACTAGAAGAGAACATCTACAAATCTAGTCACTGTATACAGGACTGTTCAGTCACAGCAGTACTAGATGAGAACATCTACCAATCTAGTCACTGTATACAGGACTGTACAGCCCCAATAGTTCTAGAGGAGAACATCTACCAATTTAGTCACTGTATATAAGACTGTACAGCCACAGTAGTACTAGAGGAGAACATTTACCAATGTAGTCAATGTATACAGGACTGTACAGCCACAATAGTACTAGAGGAGAACATCTACCAATGTAGTCACTGTAGACAGGACTGTACAGCTACAGTAGTACTAGAGGAGAACATCTACCAATGTAGTCACTGTATACAGGACTGTACAGCTACAGTAGTACTAGAGGAGAACATCTACCAATGTAGTCACTGTATACAGGACTGTACAGCTACAGTAGTTCTAGAGGAGAATATCTACCAATGTAGTCACTGTATACAGGACTGTACTGCTACAGTAGTACTAGAGGGAAACATCTACCAATGTAGTCACTATATACAGGACTGTACAGCTACAGTAGTACTAGAGGAGAATATCTACCAATGTAGTCACTGTATACAGGACTGTACAGCTACAGTAGTACTAGAGGAGAACATCTACCAATGTAGTCACTGTATACAGGACTGTACAGCTACAGTAGTTCTAGAGGAGAATATCTACCAATGTAGTCACTGTATACAGGACTGTACAGCTACAGTAGTACTAGAGGAGAACATCTACCAATGTAGTCACTATATACAGGACTGTACAGCTACAGTAGTACTAGAGGAGAATATCTACCAATGTAGTCACTGTATACAGGACTGTACAGCTACAGTAGTACTAGAGGAGAACATCTACCAATGTAGTCACTATATACAGGACTGTACAGCTACAGTAGTACTAGAGGAGAATATCTACCAATGTAGTCACTGTATATACAGGACTGTACAGCTTCAGTTGTACTAGAGGAGAACATGTACCAATGTAGCCACAGTAGTACTATAGGAGAACATCTACCAATGTGGTCACTGTATACAGGACTGTACAGCTACAGTAGTACTAGAGGAGAACATCTACCAATGTAGTCACTATATACAGGACTGTACAGCTACAGTAGTACTAGAGGAGAATATCTACCAATGTAGTCACTGTATATACAGGACTGTACAGCTTCAGTTGTACTAGAGGAGAACATGTACCAATGTAGCCACAGTAGTACTAGAGGAGAACATCTACCAATGTAGTCACTGTATACAGGACTGTACAGCTACAGTAGTTCTAGAGGAGAATATCTACCAATGTAGTCACTGTATACAGGACTGTACAGCTACAGTAGTACTAGAGGAGAACATCTACCAATGTAGTCACTATATACAGGACTGTACAGCTACAGTAGTACTAGAGGAGAATATCTACCAATGTAGTCACTGTATACAGGACTGTACAGCTTCAGTAGTACTAGAGGAGAACATCTACCAATGTAGTCACTGTATACAGGACTGTACAGCTACAGTAGTACTAGAGGAGAACATCTACCAATGTAGTCACTATATACAGGACTGTACAGCTACAGTAGTACTAGAGGAGAATATCTACCAATGTAGTCACTGTATATACAGGACTGTACAGCTTCAGTTGTACTAGAGGAGAACATGTACCAATGTAGCCACAGTAGTACTATAGGAGAACATCTACCAATGTGGTCACTGTATACAGGACTGTACAGCTACAGTAGTACTAGAGGAGAGCATCTACCAATGTAGTCACTGTATACAAGACTGTACAGCTACAGTAGTACTAGAGGAGAACATCTACCAATGTAGTCACTGTATACAGGAGTGTACAGCCACAATAGTTCTAGAGGAGAACATCTACTAATGTAGTCACTGTATACAGGACTGTACAGATACAGTAGTACTAGAGGACAACATCTACCAATGTAGTCACTCTATACAGGACTGTACAGCTACAGTAGTACTAGAGGAGAGTATCTATCAATGTAGTCACTGTATGCAGGACTGTACAGCTACAGTAGTACTAGCGGAGACCATCTACCAATGTAGTCACTGTATACAGGACTGTACAGCTACAGTAGTACTAGAGGAGAACATCTACCAATGTAGTCACTCTATACAGGACAGTAAATCTACAGTAGTACTAGAGGAGAACATCTACCAATGTAGTCACTCTATACAGGTCTGTACAGCTACAGTAGTACTAGAGGAGAAAATCTACCAATGTAGTCACTGTATACAGGTCTGTACAGCTACAGTAGTACTAGAGGAGAACATCTACCTATGTAGTCACTGTATACAGGACTGTACAGCTACACTTGTACTAGATGAGAACATCTACCAATGTAGTCACTGTATACAGGACTGTACAGCCACTGTTGTACTAGAGGAGAACATCTACCAATGCAGTCACTCTATACAGGACTGTACAGCTACTGTAGTACTAGAGGAGAGTATCTACCAATGTAGTCACTGTATACAGGACTGTACAGCTACAGTAGTACTAGAGGAGAACATCTACCAATGTAGAAACTGTATACAGGATTGTACAGCCACAGTAGTACTAGAGGAGAACATCTACCAATGTAGTCACTGTATACAAGACTGTACAGCGACAGTAGTACTAGAGGAGAACATCTACCAATGTAGTCACTGTATACAGGACTATACAGCTACAGTAGTACTAGAGGAGAGCATCTACCAATGTAGTCACTGTATATACAGGACTGTACAGCTACAGTAGTACTAGAGGAGAACATCTACCAATGTAGTCACTGTATATAAGACTGTACAGTCACAGTAGTACTAAAGGAGAGCATCTACCAATGTAGTCACTATATACAGGAATGTACAGCTACAGTAGTACTAGAGGAGTACATCTACCAATGTACTCACTGTATATAGTACTATACAGCTACAGTAGTACTAGAGCAGAACATCTACCAATGTAGTCACTGTATACAGGACTGTACAGCTACAGTAGTACTAGAGGAGAGTATCTACCAATGTAGTCACTGTAAACAAGACTGTACAGCTACAGTAGTACTAGAGGAGACCAACTACCAATGTAGTCACTATATACAGGAGTGTACATCTACAGTAGTACTAGAGGAGAGAATCTACCAATGTAGTCACTGTATATAAGACTGTACAGCCACAGTAGTACTAGAGGAGAACATCTACCAATGTAGTCACTGTATACAGGACTGTACAGCTACAGTAGTTCTAGAGGAGAACATCTACCAATTTAGTCAATGTATACAGGACTGTACAGCCACAATAGTACTAGAGGAGAACATCTACCAATGTAGTCACTGTATACAGGACTGTACAGCTACAGTAGTACTAGAGGAGAACATCTACCAATGTAGTCACTGTATACAGGACTGTACAGCTACAGTAGTTCTAGAGGAGAATATCTACCAATGTAGTCACAGTATACAGGACTGTACAGCTACAGTAGTACTAGAGGAGAATATCTACCAATGTAGTCACTGTATACAGGACTGTACAGCTGCAGTAGTACTAGAGGAGAACATCTACCAATGTAGTCACTATATGCAGGACTGTACAGCTACAGCAGTACTAGAGGAGAACATCTACCAATCTAGTCACTGTATACAGGACTGCACAGCTACAGCAGTACTAGAGGAGAACATCTACCAATGTAGTCACTGTATACAGGACTGTACAGCTACAGTAGTATTAGAGGAGAACATCTACCAATGTAGTCACTCTATACAGGACTGTACAGCTACAGTAATACTAGAGGAGAACATCTACCAACGTAGTCACTATATACAGGACTGTACAGCCACATTAGTACTAGGGGAGAACATCTACCAATGTAGTCACTGTATACAGGACTGTACAGCTACAGTAATACTAGAGGAGAACATCTACCAATGTAGTCACTGTATACAGGACTGTACAGCCACTGTTGTACTAAAGGAGAGCATCTACCAATGTAGTCACTGTATACAGGACTGTACAGCTACAGTAATACTAGAGGAGAACATCTACCAATGTAGTCACTGTATACAGGACTGTACAGCCACTGTTGTACTAAAGGAGATCATCTACCAATGTAGTCACTCTATACAAGACTTTGACGCGAAAGTTGTACAAGAGGAGAACGTCTACAGGACTGTACAGCTACAGTAGTACTAGAGGGGAACATCTACCAATATAGTCACTGTATACATGACAGGACAGCTACAGTAGTACCAGAGGAGAACAGCTACCAATGTAGCCACTGTATATAAAACTGTACAACCACAGTAGTACTAGAGGAGAACATCTACCAATGTAGTCACTGTATACAGAACTGTACAACCACAGTAGTACTATAGGAGAACATCTACCAATGTAGTCTCTGTATACAAGATTTTATAGCGAAAGTTGTACAGAGGAGAACTTCTACCAATGTAGTCACTGTATACAGGACTGTACAGCTACAGTAGTACAAGAGGAGAACATCTACCAATTTAGTCACTCTATACAGAACTGTACAGCTGCAGCAGTACTAGAAGAGAGCATCTACCAATGTAGTCACTATATACAGGACTGTACAGCCACAGTGGTACTAGAGGAGAGTATCTACCAATGTAGTCACTGTATACAGGACTGTACAGCTACAGTAGTACTAGAGGAGAGCATCTACCAATGTAGTCACTGTATACAACTCTGTACAGCGACAATAGTACTAAAGCAGAACATCTACCAATGTAGTCACTGTATACAGGACTGTACAGCTACAGTAGTACTAGAGCAGAACATCTACCAATGTAATAAATGTATACAGGACTGTAGAGCTACAGTAGTACTAGAGGAGAACATCTACCAATGTAGTCACTGTATACAGGAATTTACAGATACAGTAGTACTAGAGGAGAACATCTACCAATGTAGTCACTGTATACAGGACTGTATACTTACAGTAGTACTAGCGGAGAACATCTACAAATGTAGTCACTGTATACAGGACTATACAGCTACAGTAGTACTAGAGGAGGACATCTACAAATGTAGTCACTGTATACAGGACTGTACAGCTACAGTAGTACAGAGGAGAACATCTACCAATGTAGTCACTATATAACAGGATTGTACAACTACAGTAGTACTAGAGGAGAGAATCTACCAATGTAGTCACTGTATACAGGACTGTACAGCTACAATAGTACTATAGGAGAACATCTACCAATGTAGTCTCTGCATACAGGACTGTACAGTTACAGTAGTACTAGAGGAGAGTATCTACCAATGTAGTCACTGTATACAAGACTGTACAGCTACAGTAGTACTAGAGGAGACCAACTACCAATGTAGTCACTTTATACAGGAACATGCAGCTACAGTAGTACTAGAGGAGAGCATCTACCAATGTAGTCACTGTATATACAGGACTGTACAGCTACAGTAGTACTAAAGGAGAGCATCTACCAATATAGTCACTATATACAGGAGTGTACATCTACAGTAGTACTAGAGGAGAGAATCTACCAATGTAGTCACTGTATATAAGACTGTACAGCCACAGTAGTACTAGAGGAGAACATCTACCAATGTAGTAAACTGTATACAGGACTGTACAGCTACGGCAGTACTAGAAGAGAACATCTACAAATCTAGTCACTGTATACCGAACTGTTCAGTCACAGCAGTACTAGATGAGAACATCTACCAATCTAGTCACTGTATACAGGACTGTACAGCCTCAATAGTTCTAGAGGAGAACATCTACCAATTTAGTCACTGTATATAAGACTGTACAGCCACAGTAGTACTAGAGGAGAACATTTACCAATGTAGTCAATGTATACAGGACTGTACAGCCACAATAGTACTAGAGGAGAACATCTACCAATGTAGTCACTGTATACAGGACTGTACAGCTACAGTAGTTCTAGAGGAGAATATCTACCAATGTAGTCACTGTATACAGGACTGTACAGCTACAGTAGTTCTAGAGGAGAATATCTACCAATGTAGTCACTGTATACAGGACTATACAGCTACAGTAGTACTAGAGGAGAATATCTACCAATGTAGTCACAGTATACAGGACTGTACAGCTACAGTAGTACTAGAGGAGAATATCTACCAATGTAGTCACTGTATATACAGGACTGTACAGCTTCAGTTGTACTAGAGGAGAACATGTACCAATGTAGCCACAGTAGTAGTATAGGAGAACATCTACCAATGTGGTCACTGTATACAAAACTGTACAGCTACAGTAGTACTAGAGGAGAGCATCTACCAATGTAGTCACTGTATACAAGACTGTACAGCTACAGTAGTACTAGGGGAGAACATCTACCAATGTAGTCACTGTATACAGGACTGTACAGCTACAGTAGTACTAGATTAGAACATCTACCAATCTAGTCACTGCATACAGGACTGTACAGCCACAATAGTTCTAGAGGAGAACATCTACTAATGTAGTCACTGTATACAGGACTGTACAGATACAGTAGTACTATAGGAGAACATCTACCAATGTAGTCACTGTATACATGACTGTAGAGCTACAGTAGTACTAGAGGAGAACATCTACCAATGTAGTCACTATATACAGGACTGTACAGCCATATTAGTACTAGAGGAGAACATCTACCACTGTAGTCACTGTATATAAGACTGTACAGTCACAGTAGTACTAGAGGAGAGCATCTACCAATGTTGTCACTGTATACAGGACTGGATAGCTACAGTAGTACTAGACGAGAACATCTACCAATGTAGTCACTGTATACAGGACTGTACAGCCACAGTATACTAGAGGAGAACATCTACAAATGTTGTCACTGTATACAGGACTGTACAGCCACAGTATACTAGAGGAGAACATCTACCAATGTTGTCACTGTATACAGGACTGTACAGCCACAGTATACTAGACGAGAACATCTACCAATGTAGTCACTGTATACAGGAGTGTACAACTACAGTAGTACTAGACGAGAACATCTACCACTGTAGTCACTGTATACAGGACTGTACAGCTACAGTAGTACTAGAGGAGAACATCTACCAATGTAGTCACTGTATACAAGACTGTACAGCCACAGTAGTACTAGAGTAGAACATCTACCAATGTAGTCACTGTATACAGGACTGTAAAGCCACTGTTGTACTAAAGGAGAACATCTACCAATGTAGTCACTGTATACAGGACTGTACAGCTACAGTAGTACAGAGGAGTACATCTACCAATGTAGTCACTGTATACAGGACTGTACAGCTACAGTAGTACTAGAGGAGAACATCTACCAATGTAGTCACTGTATACAGGACTGTACAGCTACAGTAGTATTAGAGGAGAACATCTACCAATGTAGTCACTCTATACAGGACTGTACAGCTACAGTAATACTAGAGGAGAACATCTACCAATGTAGTCACTATATACAGGACTGTACAGCCACATTAGTACTAGGGGAGAACATATACCAATGTAGTCACTGTATACAGGACTGTACAGCTACAGTAATACTAGAGGAGAACATCTACCAATGTAGTCACTGTATACAGGACTGTACAGCCACTGTTGTACTAAAGGAGAACATCTACCAATGTAGTCACTGTATACAGGACTGTACAGCCACTGTTGTACTAAAGGAGAGCATCTACCAATGTAGTCACTCTATACAAGACTTTGAAGCGAAAGTTGTACAAGAGGAGAACGTCTACAGGACTGTACAGCTACAGTAGTACTAGAGGGGAACATCTACCAATATAGTCACCGTATACCGAACTGTTCAGTCACAGCAGTACTAGAGAGGAACATCTAGCAATATAGTCACTGTATACATGACAGGACAGCTACAGTAGTACTAGAGGAGAACATCTACCAATGTAGTCACTGTATACAGAACTGTACAACCACAGTAGTACTATAGGAGAACATCTACCAATGTAGTCTCTGTATACAAGATTTTATAGCGAAAGTTGTACAGAGGAGAACTTCTACCAATGTAGTCACTGTATACAGGACTGTACAGCTACAGTAGTACAAGAGGAGAACATCTACCAATTTAGTCACTCTATACAGAACTGTACAGCTGCAGCAGTACTAGAGGAGAGCATCTACCAATGTAGTCACTTTATACAGGACTGTACAGCTACAGTAGTACTAGAGGAGAATATCTACCAATGTAGTCACTGTATACAGGACTGTACAGCTACAGTAATACTAGAGGAGAACATCTACCAATGTAGTCACTGTATACAGGACTGTACAGCTACAGTAGTACTAGAGGAGAATATCTACCAATGTAGTCACTGTATACAGGACTGTACGGCTACAGTAATACTAGAGGAGAACATCTACCAATGTAGTCACTGTATACAGGACTGTACAGCTACAGTAGTACTAGAGGAGAGAATCTACCAATGTAGTCACTGTATACAGGACTGTATAGCTACAGTAGTACTAGAGGAGATCATCTACCAATGTAGTCACTGTATACAGGACTGTACAGCTACAGTAGTACTAGAGGAGAACATCTACCAATGTAGTCACTGTATACAGGACTGTACAGCTACAGTAGTACTAGAGGAGAATATCTACCAATGTAGTCACTGTATACAGGACTGTAGAGCTGCAGTAGTACTAGAGGAGAACATCTACCATTGTAGTCACTATATACAGGATTGTACAGCTACAGTGGTACTAGAGGAGAACATCTACCAATGTAGTCACTGTATAGCTACAGTAGTACTAGAGGAGAACATCTACCAATGTAGTCACTGTATACAGGACTGTAGAGCTGCAGTAGTACTAGAGGAGAACATCTACCAATGTAGTCAATGTATACCGGACTGTGCAGCCACAGTAGTACTAGAAGAGAGCATCTACCAATGTAGTCACTGTACACAGGACTGTACAGCTACGGTAGTACTAGAAGAGAACATCTACAAATCTAGTCACTGTATACCGAACTGTTCAGTCAGAGCAGTACTAGATAAGAACATCTACCAATCTAGTCACTGTATACAAGAGTGTACAGCCACAATAGTTCTAGAGGAGAACATCTACCAATGTAGTCACTGTATACAGGACTGTACAGCCACAATAGTACTAGAGGAGAACATCTACCAATGTAGTCACTGTATACAGGACTGTACAGCTACAGTAGTTCTAGAGGAGAATACCTACCAATGTAGTCACTGTATACAGGACTGTACAGCTACAGTAGTTCTAGAGGAGAATATCTACCAATGTAGTCACAGTATACAGGACTGTACAGCTACAGTAGTACTAGAGGAGAATATCTACCAATGTAGTCACTGTATATACAGGACTGTACAGCTTCAGTTGTACTAGAGGAGAACATGTACCAATGTAGCCACAGTAGTACTATAGGAGAACATCTACCAATTTTGTCACTGTATACAGGACTGTACAGCTACAGTAGTACTAGAGGAGAGCATCTACCAATGTAGTCACTGTATACAAGACTGTACAGCTACAGTAGTACTAGAGGAGAACATCTACCAATGTAGTCACTGTATACAGGACTGTACAGCTACAGTAGTACTAGAGGAGAGCATCTACCAATGTAGTCACTATATACAGGACTGTACAGCCACAATAGTTCTAGAGGAGAACATCTACTAATGTAGTCACTGTATACAGGACTGTACAGCTACAGTAGTACTATAGGAGAACATCTACCAATGTAGTCACTGTATACATGACTGTAGAGCTACAGTAGTACTAGAGGAGAACATCTACCAATGTAGTCACTGTATACAGGACTGTAATGGTACAGTAGTACTAGAGGAGAACATCTACCAATGTAGTCACTGTATACAGGACTGTACAGCTACAGTAGTACAGAGGAGTACATCTACCAATGTAGTCACTGTATACAGGACTGTACAGCTACAGCAGTACTAGAGGAGAACATCTACCAATCTAGTCACTGTATACAGGACTGCACAGCTACAGCAGTACTAGAGGAGAACATCTACCAATGTAGTCACTGTATACAGGACTGTACAGCTACAGTAGTATTAGAGGAGAACATCTACCAATGTAGTCACTCTATACAGGACTGTACAGCTACAGTAATACTAGAGGAGAACATCTACCAATGTAGTCACTATATACAGGACTGTACAGCCACATTAGTACTAGGGGAGAACATCTACCAATGTAGTCACTGTATACAGGACTGTACAGCTACAGCAGTACTAGAGGAGAACATCTACCAATGTAGTCACTGTATACAGGACTGTAAAGCTACAGTAGTACTAGAGGAGAACATCTACCAATGTAGTCACTGTATACAGGACTGTACAGCTACAGTAGTACTAGAGGAAAACATCTACCAATGTAGTCACTGTATAGAGGACTGTACAGCCACAGTAGTACTAGAGGAGAACATCTACCAATGTAGTCACTGTATACAGGACTGTACAGCTACAGTAGTACTAGAGGAGAACATCTACCAATGTAGTCACAGTATACAGGACTGTATAGCCACTGTTGTACTAAAGGAGAACATCTACCAATGTAGTCACCGTATACAGGACTGTACAGCCACTGTTGTACTAAAGGAGAGCATCTACCAATGTAGTCACTGTATACAAGATTTTGAAGCGAAAGTTGTACAAGAGGAGAACGTCTACAGGACTGTACAGCTACAGTAGTACTAGAGGGGAACATCTACCAATATAGTCACTGTATACCGAACTGTTCAGTCACAGCACTACTAGAGGGGAACATCTAGCAATATAGTCACTGTATACATGAATGAACAGCTACAGTAGTACCAGAGGAGAGCATCTACCAATGTAGTCCCTGTATACAGGACTGTACAGCTACAGTAGTATTAGAGGAGAACATCTACCAATGTAGTCACTGTATACAGGACTGTACAGCTACAGTAGTACTAGAGGAGAACATCTAACAATGTAGTCACTCTATACAGGACTGTACAGCTACGGTAGTACTAGAAGAGAACATCTACAAATCTAGTCACTGTATACAGGACTGTACAGCTACAGTAGTACTAGAGGAGAGTATCTACCAATGTAGTCACTATATACAGGAGTGTACAGCTACAGTAGTACTAGAGGAGAGCATCTACCAATGTAGTCACTGTATACAGGACTGTAGAGATACAGTAGTTCTAGAGGAGTACATCTACCAATGTAGTCACTGTATACAGGACTGTACAGCTACAGTAGTACTAGAGGAGAGCATCTACCAATGTAGTCACTGTATACAGGACTGTACAGCTACAGTAGTACTAGAGGAGAACATCTACCAATGTAGTCACTGTATACAGGACTGTACAGCTACAGTAGTACTAGAGGAGAACATCTACCAATGAAGTCACTGTATACAGGACTGTACAGCTACAGTAGTACTAGAGGAGAACATCTACCAAAGTAGTCACTGTATACAGGACTGTACAGCTACAGTAGTAGTAGAGGAGAACATCTACCAATGAAGTCACTGTATACAGGACTGTACAGCTACAGTAGTACTAGAGGAGAACATCTACCAATGTAGTCACTGTATACATGACTGTACAGCCACTGTTGTACTAGAGGAGAAAATCTACCAATGTAGTCACTGTATACAGGTCTGTACAGCTACAGTAGTACTAGAGGAGAACATCTACCAATGTAGTCACTGTATACAGGACTGTACAGCTACACTAGTACTAGATGAGAACATCTACCAATGTAGTCACTCTATACAGGACTGTACAGCCACTGTTGTACTAGAGGAGAACATCTACCAATGCAGTCACTCTATACAGGACTGTACAGCTACTGTTGTACTAGAGGAGAGTATCTACCAATGTAGTCACTGTATACAAGACTGTACAGCTACAGTAGTACTAGCGGAGAACATCTACCAATGTAGTCACTATATATACTGGACTGTACAGCTACAGTAGTACTAGAGGAGAACATCTACCAATGTAGAAACTGTATACAGGATTGTACAGCCACAGTAGTACTAGAGGAGAACATCTACCAATGTAGTCACTGTAAACAGGACTGTACAGCTACAGCAGTACTAGAGGAGAACATCTACCAATGTAGTCACTGTATACAGGACTGTAAAGCTACAGTAGTACTAGAGGAGAACATCTACCAATGTAGTCACTGTATACAGGACTGTACAGCTACAGTAGTACTAGAGGAGAACATCTACCAATGTAGTCACTGTATACAGGACTGTACAGCCACAGTAGTACTAGAGGAGAACATCTACCAATGTAGTCACTGTATACAGGACTGTACAGCTACAGTAGTACTAGAGGAGAACATCTACCAATGTAGTCACTGTATACAGGACTGTACAGCCACTGTTGTACTAAAGGAGAACATCTACCAATGTAGTCACCGTATACAGGACTGTACAGCTACTGTAGTACTAGAAGAGAGTATCTACCAATGTAGTCACTGTATACAGGACTGTACAACTACAGTAGTACTAGCGGAGAACATCTACCAATGTAGTCACTATATATACTGGACTGTACAGCTACAGTAGTACTAGAGGAGAACATCTACCAATGTAGAAACTGTATACAGGATTGTACAGCCACAGTAGTACTAGAGGAGAACATCTACCAATGTAGTCACTGTATACAAGACTGTACAGCGACAGTAGTACTAGAGGAGAACATCTACCAATGTAGTCACTGTATACAGGACTATACAGCTACAGTAGTACTAGAGGAGAGCATCTACCAATGTAGTCACTGTATATACAGGACTGTACAGCTACAGTAGTACTAGAGGAGAACATCTACCAATGTAGTCACTGTATATAAGACTGTACAGTCACAGTAGTACTAAAGGAGAGCATCTACCAATGTAGTCACTTTATACAGGAATGTACAGCTACAGTAGTACTAGAGGAGTACATCTACCAGTATAGTCACTGTATACAGGACTGTATAGCTACAGTAGTACTAGAGGAGAACATCTACCAATGTACTCACTCTATACAGGACTGTACAGCTACAGTAGTACTAGAGGAGAGCATCTACCAATGTAGTAACTCTATACAGGACTGTAAATCTACAGTAGTACTAGAGGAGAACATCTACCAATGTAGTCACTGTATACAGGACTGTACAGCTACAGTAGTACTAGAGGAGAGCATCTACCAATGTAGTCACTGAATACAGGACTGTACAGCTACAGTAGTACTAGAGGAGAGCATCTACCAATGTATTCACTCTATACAGGACTGTACTGCTACAGTAGTACTAGAGGAGAACATCCACCAATGTAGTCACTGTATACATGACTGTACAGCCACAGTAGTACTAGTGGAGAGCATCTACCAATGTAGTCACTGTATACAGGACTGTAGAGATACAGTAGGACTAGAGGAGAACATCTACCAATATAGTCACTGTATACAGGACAGTACAGCTACGATAGTACTAGAGGAGAACATCTACCAATGTAGTCACTGTATACAGGACTGTACAGCTATAGTAGTACTAGAGGAGAACATCTACCAATGTAGTCACTGTATACAGAAATTTACAGCTACAGTAGTACTAGAGGAGAACATCTACCAATGTAGTCACAGTATACAGGACTGTACAGCAACAGTAGTACTAAAAGAGAACATCTACCAATGTAGTCACTGTATACAGGACTGTACAGCTACACTAGTACTAGAGGTGAACATCTACCAATGTAGTCACTGTATACAGTACTGTACAGCCAGTGTTGTACTAGAGGAGAACATCTACCAATGCAGTCACTCTATACAGAACTTTACACCTACTGTAGTACTAGAGGAGAGTATCTACCAATGTAGTCACTGTATACAGGACTGTACAGCTACAGTAGTACTAGAGGAGAACATCTACCAACGTAGTCACTATATATACTGGACTGTACAGCTACAGTAGTACTAGAGGAGAACCTCTACCAATGTAGTCACTGTATACAGGACTGTACTGCTACAGTAGTACTAGAGGAGATCATCTACCAATGTAGTCACTGTATACATGACTGTACAGCCACAGTAGTACTAGAGGAGAACATCTACCAATGTAGTCAGTGTATACAGGACTGTACAGCTACAATCGTACCAGAGGAGAACATCTACCAATGTACTCACTGTATACAGGACTGTACAGGGACAGTAGTACGAGGGGAGAACATCTACCAATGTAGTCACTGTATTCGGGACTGTACAGCTACAGCAGTACTAGAGGAGAACATCTACCAATCTAGTCACTGTATACAGGACTGTACAGCCACTGTTGTACTAAAGGAGAACATCTACCAATGTAGTCACTGTATACAGGACTGTACAGCCACTTTTGTACTAATGGAGAGCATCTACCAATGTAGTCACTGTATACAAGACTTTGAACCGAAAGTTGTACAAGAGGAGAACGTCTACAGGACTGTACAGCTACATTAATACGAGAGGAGAACATCTATCAATGTAGTCATTGTATACAGGACTGTACAGCCACAGTAGTACTAGAGGAGAACATCTACCAATTCAGTCACTGTATACAGGACTGTACAGCTACAGTATACTAGAGGAGAACATCTACCAATGTAGTCACTGTATATAGGACTGTACAGCTACAGTAGTACTACTGTAGAACATCTACCAATGTAGTCACTGTATACAGGACTGTACAGCCACTGTTGTACTAAAGGAGAGCATCTACCAATGTAGTCACTGTATACAAGACTGTACAGCTACAGTAGTACTAGAGGAGAGCATCTACCAATGTAGTCACTGTATACAGGACTGTACAGCTACAGTAGTACTAGAGGAGAACATCTACCAATGTAGACACTGTATTCAGAACTGTACAGCTACAGTAGTACTAGAGGAGAGTATCTACCAATGTAGTCACTGTATACAGGACTGTACAGCTACAGTAGTACTAGAGGAGAACATCTACCAATGTAGTCACTGTATACAGGAGTGTACAGCTACAGTAGTACTAGAGGAGAATATCTACCAATGTAGTCACTGTATACAGGACTATACAGCTACAGTAGTACTAGAGGAGAGCATCTACCAATGTAGTCACTGTATATACAGGACTGTACAGCTACAGTAGTACTAGAGGAGAACATCTACCAATGTAGTCACTGTATATAAGACTGTACAGTCACAGTAGTACTAAAGGAGAGCATATTACCAATGTAGTCACTATATACAGGAATGTACAGCTACAGTAGTACTAAAGGAGAGCATCTACCAACGTAGTCACTGTATACAGGACTTTATAACTACAGTAGTACTAGAGCAGAGCATCTACCAATGTAGGCACTGTATACAGGACTGTACAGATACAGTAGTACTAGAGGAGAGCATCTACCAATGTAGTCACTGTATACAGGACTGTACAGCTACAATAGTACTAGAGGAGAACATCTACCAATGTAGTCACTTTATACAGGTCTGTACAGCTACAGTAGTACTAGAGGAGAGCATCTACCAATGTAGTCACTGTATACAGGACTGTACAGCTACAGTAGTACTAGAGGAGAACATCTACCAATGTAGTCACTTTATACAGGTCTGTACAGCTACAGTAGTACTAGAGGAGAGCATCTACCAATGTAGTCACTGTATACAGGACTGTACAGCTACAGTAGTACTAGAGGAGAACATCTACCAATGAAGTCACTGTATACAGGACTGTACAGCTACAGTAGTACTAGAGGAGAGAATCTACCAATGTAGTCACTGTATACAGGACTGTACAGCTACAGTAGTACTAGATTAGAACATCTACCAATGTAGTCACTGTATATACAGGACTGTACAGCTACAGTAGTACTAGAGCAGAACATCTACCAATGTAATAAATGTATACAGGACTGTAGAGCTACAGTAGTACTAGAGGAGAACATCTACCAATGTAGTCACTGTATACAGGAATTTACAGATACAGTAGTACTAGAGGAGAACATCTACCAATGTAGTCACTGTTTACAGAACTTTACAGCTACAGTAGTACTAGAGGAGAACATCTACCGATGTAGTCACTGTATATACAGGACTCTACAGCCACTGTTGTACTAGAGGAGAACATCAACCAATGTAGTCACTGTATACAGGACTGTACAGCCACAGTAGTACTAGAAGAGAACATCTACCAATGTAGTCACTGTATACGTGACTGTACAGCCACTGTTGTACTAGTGGAGAACATCTACCAAAGTAGTCACTCTATACAGGACTGTACAGCTACAGTAGTACTAGAGTAGAACATCTACCAATGTAGTCACTGTATTCAGAACTGTACAGCTACAGTAGTACTAGAGGAGAGTATCTACCAATGTAGTCACTGTATAGAGGACTGTACAGCTACAGTAGTACTAGAGGAGAACATCTCCCAATGTAGTCACTATATCCAGGACTGCACAGCTACAGTAGTACTAGAGGAGAACATCTACCAATGTAGTCACTGTATACAGGAATTTACAGCTACAGTAGTACTAGAGAAGAACATCTACCAATGTAGTCACAGTATACAGGACTGTACAGCCACAGTAATACTAAAAGAGAACATCTACCAATGTAGTCACTGTATACAGGACTGTATGGCTACACTAGTACTAGAGGTGAACATCTACCAATGTAGTCACTGTATACAGGACTGTACAGTCACTGTTGTACTAGAGGAGAACATCTACCAATGCAGTCACTCTATACAGGACTTTACAGCTACTGTAGTACTAGAGGAGAGTATCTACCAATGTAGTCACTGTATACAGGATTGTACAGCTACAGTACTATAGAGGAGAACATCTACCAACGTAGTCACTATATATACTGGATTGTACAGCTACAGTATTACTAGAGGAGAACATCTACCAATGTAGTCACTGAATACAGGACTGTACAGCTACAGTAGTACTAGAGGAGAACATATACCAATGTCGTCACTGTATACAGGACTGTACAGCCACATTAGTACTAGAGGAGAACATCTACCAATGTAGTCACTGTATACAGCACTGTACAGCTACAGTAGTACTAGAGTAGAACATCTACCAATGTAATCAGTGTATTCAGAACTGTACAGCTACAGTAGTACTAGAGGAGAGTATCTACCAATGTAGTCACTGTATACCGGACTGTATCGCCACACTAGTACTAGAGGAGAACATCTACAAATGTAGTCACTCTATACAGGACTGTAAATCTACAGTAGTACTAGAGGAGAACATCTAATAATGTAGTCACCACTGTATACAAGACTGTACATCTACAGTAATACTAGAGGAGTACATCTACCAATGTAGTCACTGTATACAGGACTGTACAGCTACAGTAGTACTAGAGGAAAACATCTACCAATGTAGTCACTGTATACAGGAAGTACAGCTACAGTAGTACTAGAGGAGATCATCTACCAATTTAGTCACTCTATACAGAACTGTACAGCTGCAGCAGTACTAGAGGAGAGCATCTACCAATGTAGTCACTGTATAAAGGACTACATCTACAGTAGTACTAGAGGAGAGCATCTACCAATGTAGTCACTCTATACAGGACTGTACTGCTACAGTAGTACTAGAGGAGAACATCCACCAATGTAGTCACTGTATACATGACTGTACAGCCACAGTAGTACTAGTGGAGAGCATCTACCAATGTAGTCACTGTATACAGGACTGTACAGCTACGATAGTACTAGAGGAGAACATCTACCAATGTAGTCAGTGTATACAGGACTGTACAGCTACAATTGTACTAGAGGAGAACATCTACCAATGTAGTCACTGTATACAGGACTGTACAGTGACAGTAGTACGAGGGGAGAACATCTACCAATGTAGTCACTGTATACAGGACTGTACAGCTACAGCAGTACTAGAGGAGAACATCTACCAATCTAGTCACTGTATACAGGACTGTACAGCTACAGTAGTACTAGAGGAGAACATCTACCAATGTAGTCACTGTATACAGGACTCTACAGCCAATGTTGTACTAAAGGAGAACATCTACCAATGTAGTCACTGTATACAAGACTTTGAAGCGAAAGTTGTACAAGAGGAGAACGTCTACAGGACTGTACAGCTACAGTAGTACTAGAGGAGAACATCTACCAATGTAGTCACTGTATACAGGACTGTACAGCCACTGTTGTACTAAAGGAGAACATCTACCAATGTAGTCACTGTATACAGGACTGTACAGCCACAGTAGTACTAGAGGAGAACATCTACCAATGTAGTCACTGTATACAGGTCTGTACAGCTACAGTAGTACTAGAGGAGAATATCTACCAATGTAGTCACTGTATACAGGACTGTACAGCTACAGTAGTACTAGATGAGAACATCTACCAATGTAGTCACTGTATACAGGACTGTACAACTACAGTAGTACTATAGGAGAACATCTACCAATGTAGGCACTGTATACAAGATTTTATAGCGAAAGTTGTACAGAGGAGAACGTCTACCAATGCAGTCACTGTATACAGGACTGTACAGCTGCAGTAGTACAAGAGGCGAACATCTACCAATGTAGTTACTGTATACAGGACAGTACAGCTACAGTAGTACTAGAGGAGAATATCTACCAATTTAGTCACTCTATACAGAACTGTACAGCTGCAGCAGTACTAGAGGAGAGCATCTACCAATGTAGTCACTATATACAGGACTGTACAGCCACAGTGGTACTAGAGGAGAGTATCTACCAATGTAGTCACTGTATACAGGACTGTACAGCTACAGTAGTACTAGTGGAGAGCATCTACCAATGTAGTCACTGTATACAGGACTGTACAGCTACAGCAGTACTAGAGGAGAACACCTACCAATGTAGTCACTCTATACAGGACTGCAAATCTACAGTAGTTCTAGAGGAGAAAATCTACCAATGTAGTCACTGTATACAGGTCTGTACAGCTACAGTAGTACTAGAGAACATCTACCAATGTAGTCACTGTATACAGGACTCTACAGTTACAGTAGTAATAGAGGAGAGCATCTACCAATGTAGTCACTGTATACAGGACTGTACAGCTACAGTAGTACTAGAGGAGAACATCTACCAATGTAGTCACTGTATACAGGACTGTAGAGCTACAGTAGTACTAGAGGAGAACATCTACCAATGTAGTCACTCTATACAGGACTGTACAATTACAGTAGTACTAGAGGAGAGCATCTAATAATGTAGTCACCACTGTATACAAGACTGTACAGCTACAGTAATACTAGAGGAGAACATCTACCAATGTAGTCACTGTATACAGACATTTACAGCTACAGTAGTACTAGAGGAGAACATCTACCAATGTAGTCACTGTATACAGGACTGTACAGCCACAGTAGTACTAAAAGAGAACATCTACCAATGTAGTCACTGTATACAGGACTGTACAGCTACACTAGTACTAGAGGAGAACATATACCAATGTAGTCACTGTATACAGGACTGTACAGCCACTGTTGTACTAGAGGAGAACATCTACCAATGCAGTCACTCTATACAGGACTTTACAGCTACTGTAGTACTAGAGGAGAGTATCTACCAATGTAGTCTCTGTATACAGGACTGTACAGCCACAGTAGTACTAGAGGAAAACATCTACCACCGTAGTCACTATATATACTGGACTGTACAGCTACAGTAGTACTAGAGGAAAACATCTACCAATGTAGTCACTGTATACAGGATTGTACAGCCACAGTAGTACTAGAGGAGAGCATCTACCAATGTAGTCACTGTATACAGGATTGTAGATATACAGTAGTACTAGAGGAGAACATCTACCAATGTAATCACTGTATATAAAACTGTACAGTCACAGTAGACTAAAGGAGAACATCTACCAATGTAGTCACTATATCCAGGAGTGTACAGCTACAGTAGTACTAGAGGAGTACATCTACCAATATAGTCACTGTATACAGGACTGTACAGCTACAGTAGTACTAGAGAAGATCATCTACCAATGTAATCACTGTATATAAGACTGTACAGTCACAGTAGTACTAAAGGAGAGCATCTACCAATGTAGTCACTGTATACAGGACTGTACAGCTACAGTAGTACTAAAGGAGAGCATCTACCAACGTAGTCACTGTATACAGGACTTTATAACTACAGTAGTACTAGAGGGGTACATTTACCTATGTAGTCACTGTATACAGGACTGTACAGCTACAGTAGTACTAGAGGAGAGCATCTACCAATGTAGTCACTGTATACAGGACTGTACAGCTACAGTAGTACTAGAGGAGAACACCTACCAATGTAGTCACTCTATACAGGACTGTAAATCTAAAGTAGTACTAGAAGAGAACATCTACCAATATAGTCACTCTATACAGGACTGTAAATCTACAGTAGTACTAGAGGAGAAAATCTACCAATGTAGTCACTGTATACAGGTCTGTACAGCTACAGTAGTACTAGAGGAGGACATCTACCAATGTAGTCACTGTATACAGGACTGTACAGCTACAGTAGTACTAGAGGAGAGCATCTACCAATGTAGTCACTGTATACAGGACTGTACAGCTACGGTAATACTAGAGGAGCACATCTACCAATGTAGTCACTGTATACAGGACTGTATAGCTACAGTAGTACTAGAGGAGAACATGTACCAATGTACTCACTATATACAGGACTGTACAGCTACAGTAGTACTAGAGGAGAACATCTACCAATGTAGTCACTTTATACCGGACTGTACAGCCACAGTAGTACTAGAGGGGTACATTTACCTATGTAGTCACTGTATACAGG
Organism: Eledone cirrhosa; assembly: GCA_964016885.1. Classification (NCBI taxonomy): domain Eukaryota; kingdom Metazoa; phylum Mollusca; class Cephalopoda; order Octopoda; family Eledonidae; genus Eledone; species Eledone cirrhosa. The sequence goes on along the minus strand of OZ024744.1, from coordinate 7,934,046 downwards.
ACTGTACAGCTACAGTAGTACTAGAGGAGAGCATCTACCAATGTAGTCACTGTATACAGGACTGTACAGCTACAGTAGTACTAGAGGAGAACACCTACCAATGTAGTCACTCTATACAGGACTGTAAATCTAAAGTAGTACTAGAAGAGAACATCTACCAATATAGTCACTCTATACAGGACTGTAAATCTACAGTAGTACTAGAGGAGAAAATCTACCAATGTAGTCACTGTATACAGGTCTGTACAGCTACAGTAGTACTAGAGGAGGACATCTACCAATGTAGTCACTGTATACAGGACTGTACAGCTACAGTAGTACTAGAGGAGAGCATCTACCAATGTAGTCACTGTATACAGGACTGTACAGCTACGGTAATACTAGAGGAGCACATCTACCAATGTAGTCACTGTATACAGGACTGTATAGCTACAGTAGTACTAGAGGAGAACATGTACCAATGTACTCACTATATACAGGACTGTACAGCTACAGTAGTACTAGAGGAGAACATCTACCAATGTAGTCACTTTATACCGGACTGTACAGCCACAGTAGTACTAGAGGGGTACATATACCTATGTAGTCACTGTATACAGGACTGTACAGCTACAGTAGTACTAGAGGAGAGCATCTACCAATGTAGTCACTGTATACAGGACTGTACAGCTACAGTAGTACTAGAGGAGAACACCTACCAACGTAGTCACTCTATACAGGACTGTAAATCTAAAGTAGTACTAGAAGAGAACATCTACCAATATAGTCACTCTATACAGGACTGTAAATCTACAGTAGTACTAGAGGAGAAAATCTACCAATGTAGTCACTCTATACAGGACTGTACACCCACAGTAGTACTAGAGGGGTACATTTACCTATGTAGTCACTGTATACAGGACTGTACAGTTACAGTAGTACTAGAGGAGAACATCTACCAATATAGTCACTCTATACAGGACTGTACAACTACAGTAGTACTAGAGGAGAGCATCTAATAATGTAGTCACCACTGTATACAAGACTGTACAGCTACAGTAATACTAGAGGAGAATATCTACCAATGTAGTCACTGTATACAGGACTGTACAGCTAAAATAATACTAGAGGAGAACATCTACCAATGTAGTCACTGTATACAGGACTGTACAGCTACAGTAGTACTAGAGTAGAACATCTACCAATGTAGTCACTGTATTCAGAACTGTACAGCTACAGTAGTACTAGAACAGAACATCTACCAATGTAGTCACTGTATACAGGAGTCTACAGCCACTGTTGTACTAGAGGAGAACATCTACCAATGTAGTCACTGTATACAGGACTGTACAACTACAGTAGTACTAGAAGAGAACATCTACCAATGTAGTCACTGTATACAGGACTGTACAGCTACAGTAGTACTAGAGGGGTACATTTACCTATGTAGTCACTGTATACAGGACTGTACAGCTACAGTAGTACTAGAGGAGAACATCTACCAATGTAGTCACTGTATACCGGACTGTACAGCCACAGTAGTACTAGAGGGGTACATTTACCTATGTAGTCACTCTATACAGGACTGTACAGCCACAGTAGTCCTAGAGGAGAACACCTACCAATGTAGTCACTGTATACAGGATTATACAGCTACAGTAGTACTAGCGGAGAGCATTTACCAATATAGTCATTGTATATACAGGACTGTACAGCTACAGTAGTACTAGAGGAGAACATCTACCAATGTAGTCACTGTATATAAGACTGTACAGTCACAGTAGTACTAGAGGAGAACATCTACCAATGTAGTCACTGTATACAGGATTATACAGCTACAGTAGTACTAGAGGAGAGCATCTACCAATGTAGTCACTGTATATACAGGACTGTACAGCTACAGTAGTACTAGAGGAGAAACTCAACCAATGTAGTCACTGTATATAAGACTGTACAGTCACAGTAGTACTAAAGGAGAGCATCTACCAATGTAGTCACTATATACAGGAATGTACAGCTACAGTAGTATTAGATGAGTACATCTACCAGTATAGTCACTGTATACAGGACTGTATAGCTACAGTAGTACTAGAGGAGAACATCTACCAATGTACTCACTGTATACAGTACTATACAGCTACAGTAGTACTAGAGCAGAACATCTACCAATGTAGTCACTGTATACAGGACTGTACAGCTACAGTAGTACTAGAACAGAACATCTACCAATGTAGTCACTGTATACAGGACTGTACAGCTACAGTAGTACTAGAGGAGAACATCTACCAATGAAGTCACTGTATACAGGACTGTACAGCTACAGTAGTACTAGAGGAAAACATCTACCAATGTAGTCACTGTATACAGGACTGTAGAGCTACAGTAGTACTAGATTAGAACATCTACCAATGTAGTCACTCTATACAGGACTGTACAGCTACAGTAGTACTAGAGGAGAGCATCTAACAATGTAGTCACCACTGTATACAAGAATGTACAGCTACAGTAATACTAGAGGAGAACATCTACCAATGTAGTCACTGTATACAGGACTGTACAGCTACAATAGTACTAGAGGAGAACATCTACCAATGAAGTCACTGTATACAGGACTGTACAGCTACAGTAGTACTAGAGGAAAACATCTACCAATGTAGTCACTGTATACAGGTCTGTAGAGCTACAGTAGTACTAAAGGAGAGAATCTACCAATGTAGTCACTGTATACAGTACTGTACAGCTACAGCAGTACTAGAGGAGAACACCTACCAATGTAGTGACTCTATACAGGACTGTAAATCTACAGTAGTACTAGAGGAGAACATCTAGCAATGTAGTCACTCTATACAGGACAGTAAATCTACAGTAGTACTAGAGGAGAACATCTACCAATGTAGTCACTCTATACAGGTCTGTACAGCTACAGTAGTACTAGAGGAGATCATCTACCAATGTAGTCACTGTATACAGGACTGTACAGCTACAGTAGTACTAGAGGAGAACATCTACCAATGTAGTCACTGTATACAGGACTGTACAGCCACTGTTGTACTAGAGGAGAACATCTACCAATGTAGTCACTCTATACAGGACTGTACAGCTACTGTAGTACTAGAGGAGAACATCTACCAATGTAGTCACTGTATACATGAATGTACAGCTACATTAGTACTAGAGGAGAACATCTACCAATGTAATCACTGTATACAGTACTGTACAGCCACATTAGTACTAGAGGAGAACATCTACCAATGTAGTCACTGAATACAGGACTGTACAGCTACAGTAGTACTAGAGGAGAACATCTACCAATGTAGTCACTGTATACAGGACTGTACAGCCACATTAGTACTAGAGGAGAACATCTACCAATGTAGTCACTGTATACAGCACTGTACAGCTACAGTAGTACTAGAGGAGAACATTTACCAATGTAGTCACTGTATACAGAACTGTGCAGCTACAGTAGTACTAGAGTAGAACATCTACCAATGTAGTCACTGTATTCAGAACTGTACAGCTACAGTAGTACTAGAGGAGAGTGTCTACCAATGTAGTCACTGTATACAGGACTGTACAGCTACAGCAGTACTAGAGGAGAACACCTACCAATGTAGTCACTCTATACAGGACTGTAAATCTACAGTAGTACTAGAGGAGAACATCTACCAATGTAGACACTGTATACAGGACTGTACAGCTACAGTAGTACTAGAGGAGAGCATCTACCAATGTAGTCACTGTATACAGGACTGTACAGCTACGGTAGTACTAGAGGAGCACATCTACCAATGTAGTCACTGTATACAGGACTGTATAGCTACAGTAGTACTAGAGGAGAACATGTACCAATGTACTCACTATATACAGGACTGTACAGCTACAGTAGTACTAGAGGAGAACATCTACCAATGTAGTCACTGTATACCGGACTGTACAGCCACAGTAGTACTAGAGGGGTACATTTACCTATGTAGTCACTGTATACAGGACTGTACAGTTACAGTAGTACTAGAGGAGAACATCTACCAATATAGTCACTCTATACAGGACTGTACAACTACAGTAGTACTAGAGGAGAGCATCTAATAATGTAGTCACCACTGTATACAGGACTGTACAGCTAAAATAATACTAGAGGAGAACATCTACCAATGTAGTCACTGTATACAGGACTGTACAGCCACAGTAGTACTAGAGGAGAACATTTACCAATGTAGTCACTGTATACAGGACTGTATAGCTACAGTAGTACTAGAGGAGAACATCTACCAATGTACTCACTGTATACAGTACTATACAGCTACAGTAGTACTAGAGCAGAACATCTACCAATGTAGTCACTGTATACAGGACTGTACAGCTACAGTAGTACTAGAACAGAACATCTACCAATGTAGTCACTGTATACAGGACTGTACAGCTACAGTAGTACTAGAGGAGAACATCTAGCAATGTAGTCACTCTATACAGGACTGTACAGCTACAGTAGTACTAGAGGAGATCATCTACCAATGTAGTCACTCTATACAGGTCTGTACAGCTACAGTAGTACTAGAGGAGATCATCTACCAATGTAGTCACTGTATACAGGACTGTACAGCTACAGTAGTACTAGAGGAGAACATCTACCAATGTAGTCACTGTATGCAGGACTGTACAGCCACTGTTGTACTAGAGGAGAACATCTACCAATGTAGTCACTGTATACAGCACTGTACAGCTACAGTAGTACTAGAGGAGAACATCTACCAATGTAGTCACTGTATTCAGAACTGTACAGCTACAGTAGTACTAGTGGAGAGTATCTACCAATGTAGTCACTCTATACAGGACTGTACAGCTACAGTAGTACTAGAGGAGAACATTTACCAATGTAGTCACTGTATACAGAACTGTACAGCTACAGTAGTACTAGAGTAGAACATCTACCAATGTAGTCACTGTATTCAGAACTGTACAGCTACAGTAGTACTAGTGGAGAGTATCTACCAATGTAGTCACTGTATACAGGACTGTACAGCTACAGCAGTACTAGAGGAGAACATCTACCAATGTAGTCACTGTATACATGACTGAACAGCTACAGTAGTACCAGAGGAGAACATCTACCAACGTAGTCACTGTATACAGGACTGTACAGCTACAGTAGTACTAAAGGAGAGGATCTACCAACGTAGTAACTGTATACAGGACTTTATAACTACAGTAATACTAGAGGAGAACATCTACCGATGTAGTCACTATATACAGGACTGTACAGTCACAGTAGTACTAAAGGAGAGCATCTACCAATGTAGTCACTATATACATGAGTGTACAGCTACAGTAGTACTAGAGGAGTACATCTACCAATATAGTCACTGTATACAGGACTGTATAGCTACAGTAGTACTAGAGGAGAACATCTACCAATGTACTCACTGTTTACAGGACTATACAGCTACAGTAGTACTAGAGGAGAACATCTACCAATGTAGTCACTGTATACAGGACTGTACGGCTACAGTAGTACTAAAGGAGAGCATCTACCAACGTAGTAACTGTATACAGGACTTTATAACTACAGTAGTACTAGAGGAGAACATCTACCAACGTAGTCACTGTATACAGGACTGTACAGCTACAGTAGTACAAGAGGAGATCATCTACCAATGTAGTCACTGTATACAGGACTGTACAGCTACAGTAGTACTAGAGGAGATCATCTACCAATGTAGTCACTGTATACAGGACTGTACAGCTACAGTAGTACTAGAGGAGATCATCTACCAATGTAGTCACTGTATACAGGACTGTACAGCTACAGTAGTACTAGAGGAGAGCATGTACCAATGTAGTCACTGTATACAGCACTGTACAGATACAGTAGTACTAGAGGAGTACATCTCCCAATGTAGTCACTGTATACAGGACTGTACAGCTACAGTAGTACTAGAGGAGAGCATCTACCAATGTAGTCACTGTATACAGGACTGTACAGCTACAGTAGTACTAGAGGAGTACATCTACCAATGTAGTCACTCTATACAGGACTGTACAGCTACAGTAGTACTATAGAACATCTACTAACGTAGTCACTGTATATAAGACTGTACAACTAGAGTAGTACTAGAGGAGAACATCTACCAATGTAGTTACTATATACAGGACTGTACAGCTACAGTAGTACTAGAGGAGAACATCTACCAATGTAGTTACTATATACAGGACTGTACAGCTACAATAGTACTAGAGGAGTACATCTACCAATATAGTCATTGTATACAGGACTGTCACTCCTCTGTGGGTCTGTATAGCTACAGCAGATACTGCACCACTATTACCTCCCCTGTTGTTATGGCTACGAGTTCTGCTTTGCTAAAAGCAAAAATAAAAGCAGCAACAACACCAGTGAACGATGTTACTGGCCTTGGAAGAATAAAGGAAAACACTAAAAAACATCAGATATTCAAACATTGCAATGAGACCCACCACCACCACTACAGCTACTACCATAACCACCACCACCACTACCACCACCATCACTACCACCACTACCACCACCAACACCACTACACCAGCACCACTACCATTACCACCACGACTACCTCCATTACCACCAGCACCACTACTACTACACTACCACCACCACCAACACCACTACACCATTACCACCACCACTACCACCAACCACCACTACACCACTACCACCCCCACCACAACGAGACCACCACAAGCACCACCACCACCACCACTACACCACTACACCCCCACCACCACCACCACTACACCACCAACACCACCACCACCACCAACAACAACAACAACACCACCAACACCAGCACCACCAGCACCAACACCACCACCACCATCACCACCACCACCAACACCACCATCACCACCACTACCACCACCATCAACACCACAACCACCAACACCACCACCACCACTAGCACCAACACCACCTCCAACCGAGCATTGTAATAAATGTTCGGTAAATCCGTACATACATATATGTATATGTGTGCATGTATGTATATATATACATACTACTGTACGTCTGTATACATATATGTATAGACATGAAAAATGCGCAAGCTCAAAAGTGCCACAGAATGTTATAATAAACCTTCAAAAGTGTGGGACTAGAGTTGTTGCTAAAAAATATTGTAATCATTATATATCGTACATTCTGTGGCATCCTTTATAAAAATAGCTTAAACCAACGAAGCCTTTATTTTTACGCTATTTCACTTAGTTAATTCTTAGAGTGTAACATATAAAAATATGATTTACAACTATAAAATAAATTAATTAATATAATAACAGAGCTGCGGAGCTGAAATTTAGGAAATAATGGAGTATCGGATCCTGAGTTGGAGCCAGTCAATTTTTGGCCGACTCCGCAGCCCTGTATAATACATTTCATATTAAAGTTATTAATAAACCTATTTTATACTGCATGCAAATTACCATGAGATATTGATATTAGATATAAGATACAGCGCAATATCTACAGCTGTAAAAGTACGAAAGCGAAGTAATAATAAGTGGCTTAAGGTAATTCCAATATGAAAGTTTGTAGTGATAAAAATTTGATAATGCAATACGATTGTTAATATTATAGTTCTATGAAAATGTAACAATAGATAACTAAATTATTTTACTATTAGTATATTTAAGAAATTATCATTATAGATTTGATCGTTCATATAAGCATCATATTAATTTTCAACACAATTATTTTGTTACTATGAGTATATGATAATAATATTACGTAATTATTTATAGCTGTTATTACATTAAACATAGATGTATTTATTTTTATATGTTACACTCTAAGAATTAACTAAGTGAAATAGCGTAAAAATAAAGGCTTCGTTGGTTTAAGCTATTTTTATAAAGGATGCCACAGAATGTACGATATATAATGATTACAATATTTTTTAGCAACAACTCTAGTCCCACACTTTTGAAGGTTTATTATAATATTCTGTGGCACTTTTGAGCTTGCGCATTTTTCATGTCTAGTTTAATATTTTTTTAAGGCAACGCTTGTAATAACTCTAGTTAAACAGGATATATATTAATAATAAATTATCGTTGTAATGTAATTAGATTATGTAATTGTTATTATAAATTATCTTATAAATATTAGTGTAAGATGTATAAAAATATTTTCAGACTTTTAATATAAACAACTACAAAAAACAATCAATATTAAATCAATATATTATACATAATAGAAAACATAAAATAAACAATACAAAAACAAAATATTTACATACAATTGCAATTATCAGTGTATATACATTTTCTTTATATTCCCTGAGCAAATTAATAAGATTTGTTTTTATTGTACATAATTTGATGACTTGTTGGAGTGTATTAAAAGATAGCAACAATTTGTGATTAAATTGTTATCTTAAGCAACTCACTTTTTAATAGTTGTTGGCTGAGCGAAATTGTAAAAGCCTATGAGCAAATATAAAAAAAAATACACAAACAACATTTCCTTGTGTTATTACAACATTAGATAAAATAATTGAGCAATGTCGTTATATTTTGCTCTTATTGCACATTAATAGTGTTTCTATTTTTCGGCACAAATCCATTACGGCAGTCCATTACTGGTACTTTATTTTATCGAATTAGTAAGTATGAAAGTCGAAGTTAACCTCGGCAGGATTTGAACTTAGAATGCAAAGGACCATAACAATACTGCAAAGCATGGTGTCTGACGCTCTACCAATACTTGTGTTGAGCTGGTCATTAATTTATGGTGGTCGTGCGTGGAGTAGAGCAATCGCTAGTTGAAATATTATGAACAAAACATTTTTAATTGCCGAAGAACATATTTTCAATACTGTTTGTGAATGTGACGAAGGAAATACATTCTGATATGGAACAGTGTACAAAGTGTGTCTGTGAATAACATAATGTTACCTCATGTTGTTGTCAAGACATAATGGATTTCGTATATCCAATTAGAAGATGAAACCTAGCCATCTCGGATTAGTTATATTTCATGCCATGTGTAAACGTGTTTGAGGATAGCAAAATATGCGTGTTTCTTGTCTGGAAACTTTCTGCTAAACTGATTGGTTTCGTTTTTGGCACTATACAATACTCATCCAACAGATAGCTGTATTGGATCCTTGATTGGTTAATATTTAGGTGAGGGTGCTTGATGCAGAGTTAGTGCAAAATGGATCAATCAGTGTAATAATAATAATGATAATAATAATGAAAATATTGTGTACAATGCTGAGGTGCACTACAACTCATCAAAAGTGCATATATAATACATAGGGTAATATAAAAACGTCAGGAAAAAAGAACAGTGCATGAGTCATGATATACACATATGTGCATGTGTATGGAAGGGGGACATCAGGTGTAGTTTTGGTGTATTTCGGAATGTATGATGGTTTTAAAGGATGCAGTGTGTCATCAGCTAACAACTGATGCAGGAAGTTTGTTCCATCCTTCAGCAACTCTGAGCATGAAGAAATATTTCCTAAAGTCATGGGAGCTGTGTTGTTTTCTGACTTTGTAGGCATGTCCACGTGTTAGACACATGGAGATCAAAAAGGTGTTCGGGGTTGTTGTTGGTCGGATGGTTAATAACTTTGTGGGTGTTTACCAAGTCCATTGCCAGAGGGAAGCAAAATATTCAGGGTATGGTAGGTGTCTGATGGAGGGTATGCGCTTGGTTGCATGTCTCTGAACAGTTTCCAGGAGGTCAATGTTCTGAGCAAGATAGGGGTTCCAGACTGATGACGCGAACTCCAAATGTATTCGTACCATAGATGTATACAGCTTTAAATAGATGGCTGGAGAGCAGCTAATGAAGGTCTTGCTGATTGATGCCAAGTCAATCTTAATAAATTGACTGATTTATCTGTTCACTACTGCTAATCCACCGCTGTTTGTACAAGTTTTTAGATAATGTCAATTTGAGCTTGAATCATTGGCGTAATGAAATTTGAAAAGATTATAAGCAAATCTTTTTTAAAATACACAGACAACATTTAACTGTATCGTTGCAACATTAGATCTAATAATTGTTTCTACTTTAGGCACACGGCCAGCAATTACCCAGTGCATTACTGGTACTTTATTTTATCTACCCCGTAAGGATGAAAGGCAAAGTCAACCTCGGCAGGATTTGAACTCAGATCGTAAAGGGACGTAACTATGCTGGAAAGCATGGCATCCGACCCTCTACCAATACTGCCAAAATAATGGAGCAACATTTGTGTAGAATTATTGTTTGTGCAATAAGATATTTGCAGATCTGTACTTGGTCTGCTCTTTAGCCAACTCGGTACGTTTAGAAGCTCTACGCTCGGCTTGCTTTTGAGATATAATAGCTGAATTTGCAGATCTATACTTGGCCTGCTTGTTTGCCAACTCATACCGTTTTGAACATCTATACTTGGCCTGTTTTTGTGTTAATTTAGCAAATTTCACAGCTCTATAATCGGCCTGTTTTTGTCTCAACTTCTCCCGATTCCGCATCCGGTAAGCTGCTTTCACATCCAATTTAATACGCCCATCTAGATTATTAGCACAGGAATGTGAACAAGCTTGTGGGACCGCATCATTGTAAGTATATGAACTGCCTGCAACATCAAGACCCAATTCACAAGTGCAGCGTTGCTCATTCACATCGGCAGTGGGGACACCAAAATCAGTGACAGGTCTCGATTCACTCGCGAGATACATCACAGCTACACTATATATTTAAACATATATACAGTGATACCTCGCTACTTGGCGGTTCAACTATCGCGGATTCACGATTTCGCGCATTTTTAGAATATATATATGAACACCTAAAATTTTTCATTAAATCCATTAAAATATTAATAATTGTTTCTACTTTTGGCACAAGGCCAGCAATTATCCAGTACATTACTGGTACTTTATTTTATCGACCCCATAAGGATGAAAGGCAAAGTTGACCTCGGCGGGATTTGAACTCAGAATGGCAAGGTCCGTAACTCTATACGTCAAAGCATGGCGTCCAACCCTCTACCGATACTGCCAATTCACCAAATATTAATAATAAACACAGTTCTAATCATACGCTATATATATATATATATATAAATATAAGTAATTAATACCGTATAAAAGGCAAAGTTAACCTCGGCGGGATTTGAACTCAGAATGGCAAGGGTCGTAACTCTATGCGTCAAAGCATGGCGTCCAACCCTCTACCGATACTGCCAATTCACCAAATATTAATAATAAACACAGTTCTAATCATACGCTATATATATATATATATATAAATATAAGTAATTAATACCGTATAAATGGTACAAAGACTGTTTATGTAAAATGTATTTCTCAACAGAGTATTGAATACTTAGGAGAAATTCAAAACGAAGAGTGATAAAATTTCAAGCAAAGAGTTTAATTAGGTAATGACTTACAAATTTGTTTCAGTATATAGACAAAGCCTGAAGCGCTAATTATAATAATTAGTTAATAATATTATATTAAAGATATACTGAAACAAATTTGTAAGTCATTACCTAATTAAACTCTTTGCTTGAAATGTTATCATTCTTCGTTGAGAGAGAGAGAGAGAGAGAGATTTATCTAGTCCTTCGCTCAAGATTAATCTATAAGTTTAGATGTCTGCCTTCGTTTAAGTAAATATTACAGTAAGATTTTTAATATAAACAACTACAAAAAACAATTAATATTAAAACGAAAAAATTATCAATGATAAAAGAAGCGGATGCAACTTTTTTTTTTATAAAGTTATATTCCTGTTTCTTTAAAGAACATTTCATTTTTGTTCTATTGTAGGCGAAATAATGCAATGGTTTAATAGGGAAGATATAACTTACCAATTATGTCTCTAACCGTGTAACGCTTTTTAAGTAGATAACTACAATTGAAAATACTAAAGAAATGGAACCAACAATTCAATTTGAAAGTCGTCTACTTATAGTGACAGTGTATTACTGGTACTTTATTTTATCGACCCCGTAACGATGAAAGGCAAAAATGCAAATGTTTAAAATTTAAATTGCCTTAATTCTATCGTCTGCTGTTTCATTAAAGGGAGATTCTCGTCTGTATTTAATTCTATCGTCGACTGTTCCACTAAACAGATATACCTCCACTATCGTCTCTATTTATACATTTTAACTTATAACTTATACACATTTGATTTGAAATATTTTATCTAGTCCCCCCTCTCAATATTATGATGATTTCTTTCGAATGAAACAGTTCTAGTCCTGTAGAAGCCATTTATATATATAATTGAACTGAGTTAAAAATTCACAATATTTATAATTAAATAAGCTCATATATATATGTGTGTATTTATCTGTTTATTGTATTATATATAATGTGTGTATATACAGGATGTCCCCCAAAAATATATACACACTTCAACAGCATTCTAATAACTATTGCCTGTACAGGTAATCAAAGTGTCAATCGAATGTTAGTTTCGTGTTTTAACAGTACAAATTTACAATACACACATAAAACCAGTGTATATACATACATGAGTGTGTATACACATACATGAATGTGTATATACAATATATATGTATATATATATAGACACATATATTCACGGTGCAACGGAACATTAAAATATAGATGCGGGAGGGGGGTGTATATATAGGGGCGCTGGGGATAAAGGAGTGTAAAGCGTGTGTAATTGATATATTGAAGGAGAGGAGCGTGCAGCGATAGAGTAACAAATATATAGAGAGGGGGAGAGATGATATAGAGAGGGGGAGAGATGGTATTGAAGGGGAGGAGTGCAAAGCGAAAGAGTAAGAGAGATATATATAGAGACGGAACAGATAGAGAGAAACAGGCGTAAGTAACAGTGGAAGAGATATATAGAGAGGGGGAAATGTGTTATTGAAGGGGAGGAGTGTAAAGCGAAAGCGTAAGATATATATATAGAGAGGGGGAATAGTATATATATATATATATATATATATATATATATATATATATATATCAACACTTACTCTGATTGGTTGAAAATTAGCCAATGACATACGATCACCACCACCACGGCTATCCCCGAAAAATTTATGAAGAAGCTAGGCATATATGTTAGAACACGAAAAGTGAACATTCTGTTGTTTCACACTTTTCGTGTTCTAACAGATGTACGTATACATACTTATATTTAAGTAACAGCCGTACTAAGAGTGAGAAATGAAATTCGTTTCATTTTTTCCATTTTTCGTTTTTGGTGCTCCCGGCCGATTAACTCACTCGATATGCAAATTAGGCTGCTCAGCCGTTAATATGCCTAAGGAAAGTATATATTTTCAGACGTTCAATCATCTGACAGGAAGGTATACAGTGCTAACAATAGCTAATTAGCTTGAAACTAGTACATCGTTCTTTTGTCAGTGTTGAACAAAAGGGCAACGATGGTTGCTAAACACTGTACGGCTTAATTCGGGATGTTTGTTTGTTTACAAACAAACCGAGCATTATAATAAATGTTCGGTAAATCCGTACATACATATATATATGTGTGCATGTATGTATATATATACATACTACTGTATGTCTGTATACATATATGTATGTACGTATACATACTTATATATATATATATAGCCATGAAATACCAATGAAGGCTGGAAGATCACTGATGAAGGACTAATTTTATTCATATGTAACCCATTTGCAACCACGCAGCACGCCATGTTTTCATATTTTTCATATATATTTTCCTCCCCTGTGACCCGTCTGTTTCTTTCTTACTGCTTCCCCTTTTCTTTGTATCTCTCACTTCCTTTTACTCCCTCTACCAGTCACTCTCTCTGTTAGCCTCTTCCTCACACTTTCACTCACTCACTCTCTGCTACTCCCTCTCCTACTTCCTCCCGTTTGACATGTGCGAGATTCTTTCCTCACTCACATTTCGACCAGGTCGGATGGTCTTTATTCTCTCTCGTCTACGATTTCACAGAACTTATGTTCATCGATTTCAGGGATTTGACTCCTTCTTCCTCACTTTTCGTTGCATTACCATCTTTGTTTGTTTACTGTCTCGCTCCTTCCCCCTATTTACGTGTCCCAACGACTTTCTTTAGCCGTTGCTCGCACCAACCAGAGGTATATGATATTTAAAGCGATGAAATACCAATGAAGGCTGGACGATCACTGATGAAGGACTAATTTTATTCATATGTAACCCATCTGCAACCACGCAGTACGCCATGTTTTCATATTTTATATATATATATATAATTATATATATGTATACATACATACACACATATATATATATATATATATATATATATATATATATATATATATATAAATAATATAAAACGAAAAGTCAGTGATGCATCTGGACTCACTCAAAATTATTGTGTGTTTCAATTGTTTCGCCGGCAGACAGCTCGAGATGCGATCATTGTATGTATCTGTCTGATTCTGGATACTGCAGGTTCGTCGGACACTTGCAATAATTTCGGATCAAATTTTCTCACTGGGGTGTTAGCGTCAAAAAAGATCTTCTTCGCTTGTCCTGCTGTTGGCTGTCGTTTTTCTACGTCATCATAAATTCTGGCCAATAGTTGCTGTCACACTGTCCATCAGCTGTCCCACCGCCTGACACACTTCAATGAATCCATGCTGGGTTTGGTATTTCACAAGTCCACTCGCACACACATATACACATATATCCACACACATACATACACATATACACATACACACGAGGCACAAAGACAGACTCGCTCCCAAACACACACACACA
>OZ024744.1:7811803-7906803 GCA_964016885.1 Eledone cirrhosa | reverse complement strand
ACATACGAACGTATACACCAAATACATATACAATATATAAAAACATATATATATATATATATACATGTGTGTGTGTGTGTGTGTGTGTGTGTGTATGTATGTGTGTGTGTGTGTGTGCGTGTGTGTGTGTGCGTGTATACATAATTAAATAAACGTATATAAATATACACACATAAATACGTATATAACGCGCGCACACACACACCCACATGCAAATACACATATGTTCGCCGACTTACGTCAACCAAAACACAACGTACCCATATACACCCACCCTACATACGTACGAACCCGCATACTCACACAGACGCAAAACTCACGTATACACATAACCAAAGGCTCATGTATCAGTATATATAATATATACACCAATAATATATACAAGCAAATATACGTACGAGAAAGTATACGTACCTTCACAAAACATACAGGTAATATATACTTACCTATACGAATAAGTAATAGTATAAACAAAACATACTTAGCTCCCACATCAAGACGTACAATATCCGCGTATAGTTCGTACTATCCGTTAGGGTATAATGTGGGGCTGTAATACAAGAAAGTTTTGTGCAATTTATGTTTACAAGCCGAAATTGCCTCAGATTTTTTGTTTAAGATGTGGTCTTTGGCGTAGAGTATTTCCAGGACCTCAGCGGCGCAGAGGTCACATGGTCTTTTATTTCCGTTATACGATTTAGCCCTAGCTAGGATCTCCCAGTGTAACTTATATTGGGTGTGGTTGTCTTTTAGACTCCAGATATAAGCTGAAAGTGGCGTCATATTCCTTCTTAAATGGTTAAGAAAAGAATGGGTATGCATGTAAAGACGATGCTTGAATCTATTAGCGGTTAACCTTATGTAGGCCCTACGGGACGTGGGTGTTACAACCTTACATTTGTAGACAATGTTACTAGAGAGGCATTTTCCGGATAGGGGTCAGTCAACCCGATTCCTACAATTACAGTTAGTACTAGTTACAGGGTGGCACGTGTTCCTACGGCTAGGTAATTTAGCTAAATTTGAAGCTGTGATGTTATGTGCAAGGTTAGGAGTCGTAGAGTAAGAAATTTTAATGGTATTTCTATTAAACATGTTACTATATTTATGTGCTGGGGGAAATGCTTCATAATAAGGGAGAGAACGATCTTAGCTAAAGGTGTGGCCACCTCCATATTATATGGTGGGTTATACCATAAAATGTGTCGGGATCTACTTTTCCTGGGTCTTTTTTTCTTACTCTGTATAAGCTACCTTATCGACAAATCCAATCCGAGCAAGTGCTTCATTGTAATATGTGGAATGATTGTTGAAAATATGCTCGTTTGTAGATAGACGGGAAAGCTTCAAAGAAACGTTTCTTACCAGGTTCTTGGTTATGCTGGCAGGATGGATAGAATGCTTACTTATGTAATTAAACGTATCATTCGACTTTCTATACGGGTAGTGCAAGCCATTTGACAAATCGAGGGTAACGTCTAGGTAATTAACGATCGAGAGGTTGGCCTCAACCTGTATGGAGAGGTTGAAGCCTTTAAAGAAGGCTGTGAGTTCTTTTCTGAACCTGTCGCAAGCACTTGGGCCGCATTTTGTCATGGTCAAAAGACCGTCATCACGGTACAAACCATCGCCCACGTTGGGGAATTCTTCCTTGATAGAGAAAAGAAGGAAAAGGCCGATAAGATCAGTAACCTCCGCAGAATCGCTGGCGCTCATACTCACGTCAAATGTGGTACTATTAGATTTTTTAATCCAAATAGAGTCGTCGAAATTAATCACCGACTTAGGGCATTGAGGATGACATCAACTTCGAAATCCTTAACCACTGTGAGTGTTTTAGCGAAATTGATAGCTCTAAGAAGAAGTGGTAAAGTGATGGAGGAGTAGTAATTATTAATGTCGAATTAGTTTCAGAAGATCCCGTTAAGGGTGAAAGCAGTGATTCTTTGCTTAAACTTTAATCTGTTATTTTAATAAATATATATATATCGTCAATGGAAAGACCAAGAGAAACATTGTTTCCTTGGTCTGATCTGATGATCAGCTCCTTTCTACTACCAGGGGTTGTCACTGACAGATAGTATCAGTAATAGAAAGACCAAGAGAAACATTGTTTCCTTGGTCTGATCTAATAATCAGCTCCTTTTTCTGCCAGGAGTTGTGACTGACAGATAGTATCAGTAATGCAAGGACCAATAGAAAAATTGTTTCCTTGGTCTGATCCGATGATCAGCTCCTTTCTTCTGCCAGAAGTTGTGACTAACAGATAGCCGGCAACCTCTTGCCGCGTTCTCATCAACAAGTTTCTCCAAAACACAGTGGAGCTCACATGACAGAGGAACGTGAGGCCGCCTGCGAGACTTGGAACCAGTGTCACTTCTCTTTTTCCACATGTTGACGTCAAATCACCAGAGAGCATATGGGATGCTATCCAGTACAACGTGGCCTCGGACAGAGTAGTGCGCCAGCTCAACCAGCACAGCCTGACATGTTTTCGCTCAGTCTAGCAACCCCACAGCGATGCCTAGCTCAAAGCATTACCCTTCTTTCCAACTGACTCGCAGCTGGATAACGATAACCTGCGCATCAGGACTTCCTGAGTCTCGGCTTCCAAAACATTAACACCCTCTTCCTGCTATATCAAGCTTTAACCTAATATATTCCTTCCAAATACTGTACCGATTGTGTTGTTATTTCTGTTTACCTTTTACATACACACACAAATATATATATATATATATATATATATATATATATATATATATATATATATATATATATATATATATATATATATATACATGTTTATATATATATATATATATATATATATATATATATATATAAGCATATATATATATATATCAGAAAGGGTGTGGTGAAATACCGGGTGGAGCATACTCCCCCCCCCCCCTCGAGTACTCAATACATGGGGTTGTAGAGTCAGTAATATGAAAAGATTCAGGACTCCGACGGCTGAGTTCCGGCCGTTTCGACAGCTAGATCCGAACTAAATGGCCGGTATTCGAACCACGGGAATCTAGCTGAACTTATCAAGGGAGTACAGTTCATATATGGGCATAGAATCAAAGCAAAAAAATCGTAAAGGATCTCGGATCGCGTTATACCCAAAGTCAAACAAAACGTGAGGATAAGCCTTTGGATTAGCACCCAGGAAGTCATCTCCTGGTTTATGATTATTAAGGTTAAAATGAATACCACTTTTATACAGTTCGAGATAAAGAACTACTACGCTTCGAGATCCCAACCACTCTTTACGGCTGCTTTGGATTACGCTAAAACTAGTACACCCATTACAGACCAGGAAATTGAAATCATATTCCACGCTTGGAAGACGTCTTGCTCTTCGAAAACTCCTCTTGGATAAAAAGAACTCTGGGTTCTCCTTTCGGTGTCCGTATGGGTTCGACCGACTCGGCTGGGGTGACGGACCTTATAGGACTCTACATACTCCCAAAACTCGTTTCCTTCGTTCGGAGGTGGTTTGTACAGTGATGACAGGCTTGTTACTCCAGTAGCACGGACCGGGTCCGTAAACATCTCATCAAATTCTTCCGAGATTTGGGTTTCAAAATCACCCTACAGACGTTCCTAACCCGTGTTAACTTTCTGGATGTAACACTCAATCTGGAGAACCCAACGAGAATTTACACTATATCCACAGCTATTCTAACCATCCAAGGAACATTACCAATCATTTAGTAAAAAAAATCACGCTTGTCCACAAATGTGCAGATCTTCAACGAACACGCGCCTTATTACAACCAGGCCTTCAAAAGTAGTGGCTTCAGAGAGGATATTTCCTATTATACAGGCGCTTCTAACGGATCCAGCAGGCGACGCCGCCGCTCATGCCTCGTAACATTTTTTCAACCCTCCCCACAATGCCGAGGTTGCAACACCAATTGGGACGATCTTCTTTAGACTTCTCGATAGACACTTCCCACCCCAACACTGCTACCACAATATCATCAACATAAACACTGTTAAACTTTCCTACAGCACTACACCCAACTTTGCACAAAACATTGCTTCATCTAACAATATAAAACTCCTCTCAAACAGAAGCAATAACAACGATATTAGTGGAGAGCAAACTAGGAGGTGTAACTGTCTGGGTAGCACATCGTGCTCCCTCAACAACAGGTTCGTAACGTGGTCTACTAGTGCAATGTGAGGATGGAATACTCCAACAAGGCCTACATCGGATTAACCGCCTGCGAGTGTAAAACCCGGTATTACCAACACCAACATTCATTTATAAACCCGGCCCGGCGACACGCTAGAGCACTTTCAGACCATATTTGGGACCTCCACGAAAAAAATATTACATACCATCTAACGCGGAGCCTACTTTCAAAGCAAAATCTTACTCGGGAGGACGCAGTCCGTGCAATTTATACTCGGAGGAAACAATCTAGATGCTGTGTAAAAAGGACCAATTGTTAAACAAAAAGGACGAACTCGTTATCTCGTGTAAACACAAAATATATAGAACATATCTTACGTTCAAACCCCCTCATGACCCAGGTGGGTAGATCTTGGCTTTAATATTTTCCCACTTACACATTTAGATAGAAGAAACCCCAAGGTAGAAATAGAATATTTTCTTTATTGTTAACTCTTCCTTAACATCCTTAGGTAGAACTTTGTATATTTTCATTATTGTATATTTTCTCTATGGTAAACATTCCCCAAACTACCTAGGTAGAAATAGAACACTTTCATTCTTGCTAAACTATACATATTTCCCTATGGAACCAGCCGAACAGATATCTATGACACTTTATTAGACCTATTACTCATTGTTTAACCACAATGCACAAACTTACTAGTAGCCATTACCGGACTACCGCTATGGCAGGCATAGTATATAGAGTTAACGTGTACTGGTATATAAACTTATATTATGCCAATGTGTAAGCACCATCACAAACTATAGCGTCAGACCTGTTAAAGAAAGCTATTAGCTAACCTTCAATTCTATCATTTCCTTTTGCCAATGTTTGGTGAGGACTTTGATATACATGTTAAATTCGCACTTGGAGGTACTATGAGGAATTACTTTACTATAGAACTTTAGCTAATTTACAACAATTTGAGATATGAAATAGCTAGTACTATCTTTAAGATTAAGGGTAGATGTATGAGTGATTGAAACAAGTAAAATAATAATTTTAAAAAAATTAGTGAATGCGGCGCCCTTCCCGTGCCATGGAGCAATTGATAATAAGATTCCTCTATGATGAGGAGAAATACTAATAAATTATAAATGCTTAACTTTTTAGCAAAGTGTAAAGATAAAACAAACTAACAAAAACATAAATACTCTTTGACTTATATACGCTGAAATTATATTTTTTCTCGTTGAGTTTCTTTCCCTCTTGAAATGAAGTTCAGCACAATAACATTTCTACAGATTGGAAATAGTTGATAAAGATTAAATCTCTCTTAATAACGTGTGTGCACACCCGATTGCCTTGGCACTTTCAGGTCAATTATTCTACTGACCCATTCCTCTCTCATTTTGGCCTGTCTAGCCGGTCGATTGCAAGAATGTAATAAATAAAATACACGACCTTAAGCAGGACTACACCAACCATTGGATCAAAGGGAGCCAATTCATTGACCACTAAAGAGAAAAAAAAAACTTTTACGATTTTTTTTGCTTTGAATGTATGCCCATATATGGACTGTGCCCCTTGATATGTTCAGCTAGATTTCAACCGTTTGAATAACACTGATTTAGTTCGGACCTAGCTGTCGTAACGGCCGGAGCTCAGCCATTGGGGTCTTGATTCTTTTCATATATATATATATATATATATATATATATATATATATATGAAAAGATTCAAGACCCCGACGGCTGAGCTCCGGCCGTTACGACAGCTAGGTCCGAACTAAATCAGTGTTATTCAAACGGTGGAAATCTAACTGAACATATCAAGGGGCACAGTCCATGTTTGTTTACAAACACACCGAGCATTATAATAAATGTTCGATGAATCCATACGTACATATATATATATATGTGCATGTATGTATATATATATATATATATACTACTGCACGTCTGTATACATATATGTATGTACGTATACATATATATATATATATATATATATATATATATATACATATATATATATATATATATATATATATATAATAATATATATGCAGTAAGAAACACAGTAAACCGTATGTCTAATATTACAAGGGTTGAAAGACCACATTTGTTTGAAATATTTAACCATGAAGCAGACAGAATGATAAAATAAAATTATATTATACAAACCGCCTCAATAACAATTACATCTCTCGGACAGATTATCCCTAATCTGTTTCGCCCTGAGTGTGTTTGCAACAGATAATCATGGGCATCATCAGCGAGAGAATCTGATTAAATGCGACAAACACTATGTACCAACGTTCACACAGAAAGATGAATTTATCACCTCGTGCACCGCAAGTCAAACGTGGTAAGCGTGTATTGGTTAGAAAAAAC
Source organism: Eledone cirrhosa (assembly GCA_964016885.1). NCBI lineage: Eukaryota > Metazoa > Mollusca > Cephalopoda > Octopoda > Eledonidae > Eledone > Eledone cirrhosa. The sequence goes on along the minus strand of OZ024744.1, from coordinate 7,900,271 downwards.
AGTCCAACACACGCAACTTAATAAGCTCAACTTGTGAGGGAGCCGAAATATAAATGAAAATTAGAGTTAATAACTCTTATTGAAACCCTGTAATTATTAAGCTCCAAGTATAAAATACTGAGCATTATAATAATGGACTGTATGCAAATCACTCGATATGCAAATTAGGCTGCTCAGCCGTTTATATGCATAAAGAAAGTATATACTTTCAGACGTTCAATCATCTGGCAGGAAGGTATACGTTGCTGACGATAGCTAATAAGCTTGAAACTAGTACAGCATTCCTTTGTCAGTGTTGAACAAATGAGCAACGATGGTTGCTAGACACTGTACGGCTTAATTCGGGATGTTTGTTTACAAACACACCGAGCATTATAATATATGTTCGGTGAATCCATACGTTCATATATATATGTGTGCATGTATGTATATATATATATACATACTGCTGTATATATATATATATACATACTGTATATATATATACATACTGCTGTTACTTAAATATAAGTATGTATACGTACATACATATATGAATACAGACGTACAGTAGTATATATATATATACATACTACTGTACGTCTGTATACATATATGTATGTACGTATACATACTTATATTTAAGTAACAGCCGTACTAGGAATGAGAAATTAAATTTTGTTTCATTTTTTCCGTTTATCGTTTTCGGTGCCCCGGCCGATAAACTCACTCGATATGCAAATTAGGCTGCTCAGCCATTAATATGCATAAGGAAAGTATATACTTTCAGACGTTCAATCATCTGGCAAGAAGGTATACGTTGCTGACGATAGCTAATAAGCTTGAAACTAGTACAGCGTTCCTTTGTCAGTGTTGAACCACGAGCAACGATGGTTGCTAGACACTGTACGGCTTAATTCGGGATGTTTGTTTACAATCACACCGAGCATTATAATAAATGTTCGGTGATTCCATACGTACATATATATATGTGTGCATGTATGTATATATATATATATACATACTACTGTACGTCTGTATACATATGTATGTACGTATACATATTTATATTTAAGTAACAGCCGTACTAAGAGTGAGAAATGAAATTTCGTTTCATTTTTTCCGTTTATATATATATATATATATATATATATATATATATATATATATATATATATATATTTGTTATACTTGTTACACATATTGTAATAATATTGCCAGAAATAATAACAGAACACACTTACTGTTTGATTGATTTTCGCTTTTATATCTTTTAAATCTCCATAGTTAATTTATTTGGCAATCAATGTTTATCATTGATTGACCAACGGTTAAACATACAGATATATATATTCCGTTAAGGGTGAAAGCACCGATTCTTTGCTTAAACTTTAATCTGTTATTTTAATAAATATTTGCTCTGCGGTTCTTATATATTTGAAATATATTTATATCCTTATCGAGCCCTCATTGGATTTTAGTCTTCATATTTATTATTATTATTAATATATATATATATATATATATATATATATATATATATATATATATGTAGGAGGTGAGTTTTATTGTAGCACAATAAAGCAATGCAGATATCTCCTCCTCTTTTTCATCCTTTCCAACACCCCCCTCATTTTTTCCCCAATATCACACATCAATCTTAAACTACTTTTCATATGTTGATTTAAAACTGCACTATTCACAAGTGTTTTTTAACCTTCATATCATCTCTCCCTATTTTATCTGACGAAAACGCAAATGTCATCGCATGATGATATTTGTTTTTGAAATGCGCATAATAAAATACATGGAACTCTTTTAACCATCTTTTGATCTTATATTATATATATATATATATATATATATATATGGAAAAGTGATATTTGAAATTTCGTTTCTCACTCTTAGTACGGCAATACTTAAATATAAGTATGTATACGTACATACATATATGTATACAGACGTACAGTAGTATGTATATATATATATACATGCACATATATATATATATATATATATATATATATATATATATATATATATATATATATATATATTTATATGTATATATATATATATATATATATATTTATATGTATATATATATATATATATATATATATATATATATATATATATATATATATATATATATGTACGTATGGATTTACCGAACATTTATTATAATATTCGGTTTGTTTGAAAACAAACAGCCCGAAGTATTAGCCGTACAGTGTTCGGCAACCATCGTTACCCTTTTTTTCAACATTGACAAAGGAACGATGAACTAGTTTCTAGCTTATTAGCTGTCATCACCACCGTATACCTTCCTATCAGTCGATTGAACGTTTGAAAGAATATACTTTCCTCATGGATATTAACGGCTGAGCAGCCTAATTTGCATATCGGGTGAGTTAGTTGGCCAGGCGTACCGAAATCGATATGCAAATTAGGCTGCTCAGCCGTTAATATGCATACGGAAAGTATATACTTTCAGACGTTCAATCGACTGACAGGACGGTATACCATGCATTATAATAATTGTTCGGTAAACCCATACGTACACATATATATGTGTGTATGTATGTATGTATATACATACTACTGTACGTCTGTATACATATATGTATGTACGTATACATACTTATATTTATATATATATATATATATATATATATATATATATATATATATATATATATATATATATATATATATATATATATATAAGAATTAAAATACTAGAGTGCGTTGGAGTAAAACACACTCGTCGTATTATAGAAATGACAGTATAGGATATAGCTCAATGTAATACAACAGAGCGGAAAAATTATAAAAATAGACAAAGAAGCCTTCAATACATCAAAAGTCTTTATTAGCCTACAATGTTTCGTTCCATTAATTAATAAGGACTCATCAGAGTAATTAAACAGATAAGAAGCATTAACGGCCGGAACAAGCCAAAACTCGGAGAATAGGGAAGTCATATCCATGAAAGCTTATGAGAGATATGAAGGAAAAGCATGCTAAAGCTAAAGGTTTGCAGTTATAAAAATAGATTATATGGCAAGAAAGTGAGTAAAATGTCAAACCAACGTTGAAATTACAGTATATAATTACAGTATTTTATTTTATATTATAAAGAGTATATTTATACATATTAAGTGTTAGTATGTGTTTGTGTAAATGTGTATATATATATGGATGTATATATATATATACATATATTAAGCTTTATTACCCATTATATTGTATTGTAATTGTCATGTTACCATGTTGTATTTAATGTATTTGTATTATACTGTAATTTCAACGTTGGTTTGACATTTTACTCACTTTCTTGTCATATAATCTATTTTTATAACTGCAAACTTTTAGCTTTAGCATGCTTTTCCTTGATATCTCTCATAAGCTTTCATGGATATGAATTCACTATTCTTCCGAGTTTTGGCTTGTTCTGGCCGTTAATGCTTCTTATCTGTTTAATTGCCCTGATGAGTCCTTATTAATGGGACGAAACATTGTAGGCTAATAAAGACTTTTGATGTATTGAAGGCTTCTTTGTCTATTTTTATAATTTTTCCGCTCTGTTGTATTACATTGAGCTATATCCTATACTGTCATTTCTATAATACGTCGAGTGTGTTTTACTCCAACGCACTCTAGTATTTTAATTCTTATTACGGCTCCCGATTGGTTGAGCTTTTTCCTATATACTGGTGTTTTGACCTTTATATATATCTGACAGTATGCTAACAAAGAGCTACTTGCCTTTATCTCTGAAGAATATTCCCATCCCCTCTAGAAATACTTATGAAAAACTCTTGATTGCTAGCGTTAACTCCTTCCTAAAAAGGATTAGATGGCGTGCTTTCCACTTTGATATTAACAGGAATAGGACTAACCCCCGGGATAAGACTCCATTCAATAACTTTGGCTTCAAGACTTATAAAAGTCCACCGAATAATGTTCTATTAGATAATTTTGAGAACGATTTACTTTCCCTTGTCAAAAATATAAAATATAAGCCGCATAATAACTATGGGAACTATAATAAATTTGACAGGTTCCAGTTTAAACTTAGGAATATTGTTAAGGATTTTAAAGGGAGTAAGTCTATTCTTGTCCCGGCTGACAAAACTAAGAATCTTTACTCTATAGATTATATTACTTACCGTAGTTTTATTTATAAGGAGCTGCATAACAATTACAAAAAGACAACGCAGGATAATTTGGATCAAATCAATAATGAGGGCCTCAAGATAGTTTCGGATCTGGGTCTTGATAAGTATACCCAACCATATTACCCTAGGGAACCGAGATTCACACTTAAGGATCATAAGGTAGACTTTATAAGTAATCCTTCTGTTAGACTTATCAGTCCCTCTAAGTCTGATATAGCTATAATTAGTAAGAAAATCCTTGACCTGATTATACCTACCGTTAGGGAAAAGGTTCATTTTAATCTATGGGAGAATACTAGGGATGTCATAGATTGGTTCTCTGGTATCAATAAACTTGAGTCTAGTAGGTTTATCCAGTTTGATATAGACGCCTATTACACGTCGATTTCACCTATCCTCCTTAATAAGGCCTTAATTATGGCCATGAGAATGTCTAGTCTTACGCGACCCCAGATAGATGTTATACTAGCCGCCCGTAGGACTATAATCAAATTCGAAGATACTCTTTGGACGCGTAAAAACACACCCAACAACTTTGACGTTACAATGGGTTCGAGTGATTCGGCCCAGGTAACTGACCTTGTTGGGCTGTTCCTCTTGAACGAACTGTATGTTAGCTTTCAGCACCTTAAAGGGGGACTTTATCGTGACGATGCATTATTTATGATAAACTCTAGCACTAATAACATTGAGCATAATAGGAAGAAACTTTATAAATTTGTTAAAAATTTTAACCTTTCGATCACGATTGATAAGAATAATAGAGCAGTCAACTTTTTAGATGTGACATTAGACTTGGCCACTAATGATTATAAACCCTTCCACAAGCCTAATGAGACACTCTCACGTTAATCCCAATTCCAACCACCCTAAATCTATAATTAGTTCTATAATTAATGGTGTATCTAATAGAATCTCCACACTCTCTAAGGATATAGGAATCTTTAATTCACATGCAGAGTATTATAATAACGCCCTAGCTAACTCAGGTTACTCTGGTAAAATACATTATAAGGACGACAACCTTGAAATGACTCCGATTACCCATAATAACGTAATATCCCATAATATGGCCTTGAATGGGAGTAGAAAACATAGGAATCATAAATATATTATAGATATATCCAAACCGAACCCTAAGTTTAACTACCGAAATAGTAGTCGGATTAGTGAGTCTAATGGTACGCATATCGAGATCAGTTCTAGGGAGCAGGATAGGCTCTGAACATTCACTCAGTAGTAATGTTTTAACTGCTTCTAATAGTGTTAATTCAACTGATCCTCATATTAACCCTGATCCTATTAATAGGATACCAGATTACGGTAGAGATAGTAAAGGTAGGAATAGGAGAAGACTCAATACTCACTTTAACCCGCCTTTTGACCATGAAGTATTAACTAATATCCCTAGGTCTTTCTTTTCTATCTAAGAGAAAAATTTCCCTCCTACTAATAAATATCATGGTATATAATAAAAACGTAATTAAACTTTCCTTCTCTACCACCCCTAACATTAATTCTCATCTAGCTAGCACTAACAATAGGAAAATTAGGGATAGCTACTCCTCTTTGCGTACTGCTAATCTGGATAGCTCTATTGATAACTTACCGCCCGAGCAGATCTTATCTTATAATAACCCTAGGAATAATGCATCGCGTAATCAGCTAGTCACGAGTACCCGGAAGTGTAACTGTAGAGTAAGTAATAACTGCCCTTTAAATGGTCACTGCCTCTCTAGGAACATTGTTTATGCTTGTGAAGTTAAGACTAATTCTTCTTGTAGCACTTATATAGGCTCCACATCTAATACTTTTAAAACTAGGTTTAATTCACATATTTCTAATTTTAAGCATATCAAGTTTAAGAACTCTACTTCTTTGGCATACCATATCTGGGATTTAAAAGGGGCTGGTATACCATATAGCCTAAATTGGCGAATAGTAGCACACTCTAATCACCTATCAACACACACTAAATTCTGTAATCTTTGTATCCTAGAGACCCATTCTATAATTTTCTCTAGGAGCATATTGCTTAATAGAAAATCTGAGATATTTTCTTCCTGTCCGCATGCCATTTCTAATTCTTTCTTCTATTATAGACCTAAAAGTTCCGGTAGTTTAAACCGTATCCATTAGCTGCTATATTTCCCTATCTCTTTGGTTTTAGTTTATCTTTATTACCATTATTATTAATTTTCTACGGTTGTTTCAATTTTCGAATTTTAGTTTTCATAGTCGTATTAGCTACCTCACCATATCTATCATCTTAAACATTATTACATTTTTACTCAATATTATCGCCTTGTAAGTTTGTATCTTATTGAATAGTTTAATTTTGAGTCTCCTACATCTAAAATTAATGAACCTCCTCCTTTCCACACTTCATATTCGCCCCTTTTTATTATATTATATATTAATTCTACTTTTATACTCCTTTTTATTATATTATATATTAACTTTTACTTTTATGATCCTTCCTATCCTCCATAGTTTCACTTCTTTCTGTTCCCATTGGTCTACCATAGTTTTATTTAGAGTTTTTTCTTTGATAACGTAATTCATCTGATCGGATCGTAATGTATTATATTATAGTTTTTATTGAAATATCATAATTTTATACGACTTTGATGACTTAAACTTGATTCCATTTAGACTTACTAATAATATCTTTTAGGCAATTTTAATATTAATTAATTTAATAAGGTTTACTATTCAACTCTTTAGTTTAGAATAGTAATACCTTCTATATTTACATAATGAATCGTTATACCTACGTACTGTGCTTGTTTTTGTTATTTGTTTTTGTTCTTCGTTTTATTTAATTTAATTTATTTTTTTACTACCACTTGATGTCTGTCTTCCTATCATCATCATCATTACTTCTTCACTACCACTTGCTGTTTTGTCTTCCTATAATATACTTTGCATCATAACATGCCTCCCTATATTAATATATTAATCGCGTAAATATCTCTTAAACATTTTCAATTGACTCTGCCAGTCTGCTTTTATATTTTTATATTATTATATTATTTATCATTATAATATTAATATTTATATATCATATTATTTCTATGTAATGGAATTATACGTATTAATATATGTCTGATATTTAAGGTACTGTTTTGTTATATTTTATAATATTTTGTAATATTATGAATGTAAACTGCATATACCTCTATATACTTATTATCAATACTTTATGTACTTATGTATCTATGTATATATATATATTTTTCAACATACTCCAGTTTTATTAAGATATTTTTTCTTGCCCTGTGTAAAACTTTATATACAATTTGTTGACATTAAGTGATATGTATGATGTAGTTTTGTATATTTTTGATGTCAGTATATTATTATATTATTTCTTGTATAGCTTATTTTTTGTATAGTTTATTTTATTTTTTGTATAGTTTATACGCACCGTCAGGGTGTTTTTATTTTATATTATAAAGAGTATATTTATACTTATTAAGTGTTAGTATGTGTTTGTGTAAATGTGTATATATATGGATGTATATATATATACATATATTAAGCTTTATTACCCATTATATTGTATTGTAATTGTCATGTTACCATGTTGTATTTAATGTATTTGTATTATACTGTAATTTCAACGTTGGTTTGACATTTTACTCACTTTCTTGTCATATAATCTATTTTTATAACTGCAAACTTTTAGCTTTAGCATGCTTTTCCTTCATATCTCTCATAAGCTTTCATGGATATGAATTCCCTATTCTTCCGAATTTTGGCTTGTTCTGGCCGTTAATGCTTCTTATCTGTTTAATTGCCCTGATGAGTCCTTATTAATGGGACGAAACATTGTAGGCTAATAAAGACTTTTGATGTATTGAAGGCTTCTTTGTCTATTTTTATAATTTTTATAATATATATATATATATAATGATAAATTAACGGAGCCATAGACTCTCGCTATTCCCTGTCATTAAAGTGCTCAAAGGAGAAGGAATCCCGAGCCCTTTATAATACAATATGTTGAAAAGACAACACACCAGAGAGAGAGAGAGAGAGAGAGAGAGATGTTGCGCTATCAGTCAAACCGGGAAAAACCACCAGTGTATGAAATCTATAACCCATGGAAGGCAGAGTAGACACACAATAATTAAAAGTATAAATTAAAGTGTAAATACATACCTCGATAACTATCTAACACACACGTACAAATCCAAAAGATCTGTTTCACCAAATAAGTTGACAGAAAAGATTAGCCCATGGTTCATCAGCGTGTGTAAGGCTATACATTTCAGACAACTCTAAAAGAATCTAAAGCGACCGTCCAGCACACGTGGGAGAGAGAATTCACAGCGTGCCTAGGGTAGTAAGCAGTCCCTCGGAGTCCACTGCTTACTACCCTAGGCACGCTGTGAATTCTCTCTACCACGTGTGCTGGACGGTCGCTTTAGATTCTTTTAGAGTTGTCTGAAATGTATAGCCTTACACACGCTGATGAACCATGGGCTAATCTTTTCTGTCAACTTATTTGGTGAAACAGATCTTTTGGATTTGTACGTGTGTATTAGATAGTTATCAAGGTACGTATTTGCACTGTGATTTATACTTTTAATTATTATGTGTCTATTTTGCCTTCCATGGGTTATAGATTCCATACACTGGTGGTTTTTCCCTGTTTGACTGATATCGCAACATCTCTCTATGTGGTGTGTTATCTTCTCTACATATTGTATTATATATATATATATATATTGCTATACTTGGGGAGGGCCATATTGGTGTAATAATATTGCCAGAATTAATAACAGAACACATTCACTGTTTGGTTGGTTTTCGCTTCTGTGTCTTTTATATCGGTTAATTTAATTTATTCGGTCCCCAATGTTTACCATTGACTGACCAACGGTAAAAAATACAGATATAATATAGACACAAACACATATATATAGTCTAACAAAGTTTTTTCGTTGCACACCTGCAACATCGTGAAGTGTGTATATATATATATATATATATATATATATATAATGAGAATATATATAAATATATATACTAGCAGCTGAGCCCGCTTGCACCCGGGGCCACTTTTTATTAAGTTAATAATTTGAAAAATATTATTGAAAGTTTATTATAAAGAAGCAGTTTCAGGAAAAAAAATAGAAATATGCACTTGGGGCTGGACGCCGTACAATGAGAAGTGGAGCGACGTGAAAAGCGTTGTTTATTAACAGCGAAATAGCAATGTCGATGATATGCAATTTGAAAAAATACTACTTACTCTTAGTGGTGGTTAACATGTATTAGAATTAAAATAAAAACACGCGTCCCTTCTTCGCAATTTAAGGGTTTTATTTCTTTTGATGGAAAACAGTGACCGTACTGCAGAATCGATTTCATAAAACGGCACTGTATGATCGTTAAATGTAGAAGGATGATAGTTTATTAACAGCGAAATAGCAATGTCGATGATATGCAAGTTTAAAAATGCATATTATGAAGGTTTGTATGATAGTTTACACTTTTTCCTGAAACTGCTTCTTGATAATAAACTTTCAATAATATTTTTCAAATTATTGGTTCTGTTTGTTAACAGCGAAAGAACGTTGATGAGTTAAAATAAATTGTATGAAATTGTAAATAACTCAGCCAAGTATTAGAACAGGGAGAAATAACTCACCGAACACGATAGTAAATAGACCGTTTGGGGGCCCTAGGGACCACATTTTTCAAGTTAGAGATTTGAAACCTCGTCTATTTGCTTCCTTGGCACTTTTTACATAGGTGTTTACATTTTCATATCCGTCCGACCACGTCTACTATCATTTAACCGTGCACATCTGAATTTCAACCACCACCCATTTCACACATATATATATATATATATATATATATATATATATATATATATATATATATATGAGAGTATTGAAGTTTGCTTGAAGCATTGTGGAATAATAAGGTAAATTTCTTTAAGTCGTTTGGAAGCCTCGACAATGCAAATGGATAAATCTCCGGGTAACAAGATCCGCTGGTGGAGAGAGAGATGTAAGTGGGTGTACGTTGAGATGCGTGGCGTGTATAAGACGTGTAGAGGAATGAAGGAAAGAGCATAAAGGATAAAATAAAAATAACAACACGAGAGAGAGTTACCTTGGGAGAGATTTAATTGTCTCTATATATTTCGGATTCACATCCATCAACTGGGGTTTTTTCCGGGGTGGGGGAAAGGTTGTCTGTCTGAAAGGTGCGAAACGCGTCCTCCGTTGTTCGTTGTTTTGAATATCTGAGGTATTCAGCAGAGCGCGCGTGCGCGTGAAATGGGGTCGGTCGGGCAGAAGTCAGCGGCCGAAGTAGTTCTTTCAATTGTGGGAGTGGGGTGGCGCTAGCTGTCAGTCCTTTCTCTGCCTGTTTGTTAAATGTTACTGTGTGTGTGTGTGTGTGTGTGTGTGTGCGTGTGTTGTTGCCTCGCTTGAGTGTGTGTGTGCGTGTGTTGTTGCTTTGCTCCTCTGTATAGGCAGTGTAGTATGTTCGTATGGTGGAATGCTATTGTGTGTGTGTGTGTGTGTTGTTGTCTCGCTTGTGTGTGTGCGTGTGTTGCTGCATCGTTTGTTAACTTAAACCAGCCACCTCATTTTGCTTCTGTCGGACACTCTCAGAGCGGACACATCGACTGTCAATAGCACCCGGCGACTTGCTCCTGAAAATCACTAAAGCAATCGACCAGTGCTACCACTCCAGAGTCCAATACGAGAAAAAACGGCTCAAGCGAAAATATGAGTGAATCTTGTCGAAACGCCACAACGAGAACATCGACACTAACGAACAGACGGACCAGAACCACGTGGAAAAGAACAACTTAACAAACGCCACCGCCGCATCCACCAACACCGAGCCACACCTCAACGATGCGACGCACCTGGTCACCGACCTAACCGGCATTCTCACGAGCGACGAGCTGAAACTCCTACACCTCGGACCCAAGTTCATCGTCTCACAACGTCTCGACGACAGACACAAACTCAACATCGAGGCCAACTTTTGTCGAGCCGCTTACCAACTTAAATGGGTGACCGCCATCAACAGCGCCACAGAAAAAAAAAATAATAAATAACAGCGCCCACGCAACCCACCCCAAGTTCCCCACTTACCACCCCGACAACCCACTCCACCCCATCCATCCACCAACCACGAACTCGACTCTAAACTCATCAGGCTAAAACACTCCATCTCGGATATACTTCACAAACACACACACACACGCACAACACATAACCTCACCAAATCTCAACTCACCACCCTCTCCAACCTAAAATCGAAGAACCTCATCTATCTCCCCTCCGACAAGGGAAAAGAATTCTGCGTCATCAGCAGAGAGGCCTACAACACCCTGGCCCTCCAACACCTTGACAATGACAACCTCTATTCCAAGGTCACGGGAATGACTCCCGCGCAGATTGAAGAGCACATCAACACCGCCTGGACCAACATCTGCGACCGGCGGAAGCTCCCGAAGAAGCTCAGATACAACCTCCTCACGAGGAACAGCAGACTACTCGCCTTCTACCACCTCGTGAAAACACACAAATAGGGACCCGACCTGAAGATCAGGCCCATTGTATCGAGCGAGGAAGGACCACTCTACAAAATTTCATGGCTCCTAGCCAGAATACTTAAACCCATCTTAGACACCTTGCCTGGACACGTTAACAGCTCCGAGGAGGTGTTGGAGCGCCTGCATCAAATGGATCCCGACACCAGAAAGAATAACAGATATACCTTCAGCCTTGATGTAGTCGCGTCCAATCCACCGACCTACACTGCTTCGGGCTCACCACCACTGACATCCACCAACTCCTATCCATTGTCGTCGACAACACCTACTTCCAGATTCCTTGACCAAATATACCAATAAACCTCGGGATTGCCCATGGGATCAAGCCTATCAGGTGTGCTAGCGATCTCCTACATGGACAACCTCGAACGCAAAGCATTGAACGCCTGCCACCCCAACGCCGTCGCCTTTTTCTCAAGGTACGTGGACGATATCCTCATCCTCACATCTTCCCAAGACACGGCGAACAGAATCTATGGGACGTTCAACAACACGGACGAGAACATTGACTTCAGTGTTGAACACCCCAACGAAGATGGGTCACTTGCCCTCCTCGAGTTCCGAATCAACATCACGGAACAGGGAAGGATCCACTCCAACTTCTGCCGAAAGGCAGCCTGCAGGGACCTGTTCGTTCACTACAAGTCCGCCCTCCCTAACAGTGCCAAAAGAGGATACATCACGAACGAGATCGCGCGAATCAAAAACAGATGCAGCGATCCCGCGAGTGGTGTCGCACATTCCAAGCGATTCCTCGAGGTGCTGGAGACGAACGGGTACCCTATTTCTCCCTGTTTTCATATATATATATATATTTTTTTAATTTCATTCGCACCGTTTCCTTTCGCTCTATGTCTCTCCACCACTCCCCTACACACCCTTTGAACTCTGTTCCCACACACTTCTCACCCGAGGAAGGGCTTATGCCCGAAACGTCGTTCCCCACCACCACCCCACTCTCCAGAGCGTGAAATTAATAAACATTCCAAAAGTAGAAAATTAATAAACATTCCAAAAGTAGAAAAAATTATTGATATCGATATTATTAGTGTTGTTGAGGGCGGTGGAATAACAGAAGCAGTAGAGCGTCGGCAACATGCTTTGTAGCATATAGTTACGTCTCTTTACATTCTGAGTCCAAATCTCCCCGAGGTTAACTTTGTCTTTCACGTAAAGTGCCAAAAGTAGAGGCAATCATTATTTTTGCTGTTTTTACTACTGGTACCACTAGAACCTACTTCAATGTCCTGTGGTCAGTGACTATACCACCTCCCCACCTACACCATGGTCAGTTCAGTCTTGTGTCTGTTACTGGTACCATGTAACCCAGTACAACCTACTTCAATGTCCTGTGGTCAGTGACTATACCACCTCCCCACCTACACCATGGTCAGTTCAGTCTTGTGTCTGTTACTGGTACCATGTAACCCAGTACAACCTTCTTCAATGTCCTGTGGTCAGTGACTATACCACCTCCCCACCTACACCATTGTCAGTTCAGTCTTGTGTCTGTTACTGGTACCATGTAACCCAGTACAACCTACTTCAATGTCCAGTGGTCAGTGACTATACCACCTCCCCACCTACACCATGGTCAGTTCAGTCTTGTGTCTGTTACTGGTACCATGTAACCCAGTACAACCTACTTCAATGTCCTGTGGTCAGTGACTATACCACCTCCCCACCTACACCATGGTCAGTTCAGTCTTGTGTCTGTTACTGGTACCATGTAACCCAGTACAACCTACTTCAACGTCCAGTGGTCAGTGATTATACCACCTCCCCACCTACACCATGGTCAGTTCAGTCTTGTGTCTGTTACTGGTACCATGTAACCCAGTACAACCTACTTCAATGTCCTGTGGTCAGTGACTATACCACCTCCCCACCTACACCATGGTCAGTTCAGTCTTGTGTCTGTTACTGGTACCATGTAACCCAGTACAACCTACTTCAATGTCCAGTGGTCAGTGACTATACCACCTCCCCACCTACACCATGGTCAGTTCAGTCTTGTGTCTGTTACTGGTACCATGTAACCCAGTACAACCTACTTCAATGTCCTGTGGTCAGTGACTATACCACCTCCCCACCTACACCATGGTCAGTTCAGTCTTGTGTCTGTTACTGGTACCATGTAACCCAGTACGACCTACTTCAATGTCCTGTGGTCAGTGACTATACCACCTCCCCACCTACACCATGGTCAGTTCAGTCTTGTGTCTGTTACTGGTACCATGTAACCCAGTACAACCTACTTCAATGTCCTGTGGTCAGTGACTATACCACCTCCCCACCTACACCATGGTCAGTTCAGTCTTGTGTCTGTTACTGGTACCATGTAACCCAGTACAACCTACTTCAATGTCCTGTGGTCAGTGACTATACCACCTCCCCACCTACACCATGGTCAGTTCAGTCTTGTGTCTGTTACTGGTACCATGTAACCCAGTACAACCTACTTCAATGTCCTGTGGTCAGTGACTATACCACCTCCCCACCTACACCATGGTCAGTTCAGTCTTGTGTCTGTTACTGGTACCATGTAACCCAGTACAACCTACTTCAATGTCCTGTGGTCAGTGACTATACCACCTCCCCACCTACACCATGGTCAGTTCAGTCTTGTGTCTGTTACTGGTACCGTGTAACCCAGTACAACCTACTTCAATGTCCAGTGGTCAGTGACTATACCACCTCCCCACCTACACCATGGTCAGTTCAGTCTTGTGTCTGTTACTGGTACCATGTAACTCGCTAGAACCTACTTCAATGTCCTGTGGTCAGTGACTATACCACCTCCCCACCTACACCATGGTCAGTTCAGTCTTGTGTCTGTTACTGGTACCATGTAACCCAGTACAACCTACTTCAATGTCCTGTGGTCAGTGACTATACCACCTCCCCCACCTACACCATGGTCAGTTCAGTCTTGTGTCTGTTACTGGTACCATGTAACCCAGTACGACCTACTTCAATGTCCTGTGGTCAGTGACTATACCACCTCCCCACCTACACCATGGTCAGTTCAGTCTTGTGTCTGTTACTGGTACCATGTAACCCAGTACAACCTACTTCAATGTCCAGTGGTCAGTGACTATACCACCTCCCCCACCTACACCATGGTCAGTTCAGTCTTGTGTCTGTTACTGGTACCATGTAACCCAGTACGACCTACTTCAATGTCCTGTGGTCAGTGACTATACCACCTCCCCACCTACACCATGGTCAGTTCAGTCTTGTGTCTGTTACTGGTACCATGTAACCCAGTACAACCTACTTCAATGTCCTGTGGTCAGTGACTATACCACCTCCCCCACCAGACTCCGGTCAGTTCAGGCTTCTGTCTACTACTGGTACCATGTAACCCAGTACAACCTTCTTCAATGTCCTGTGGTCAGTGACTATACCACCTCCCCACCTACACCATGGTCAGTTCAGTCTTGTGTCTGTTACTGGTACCATGTAACCCAGTACAACCTTCTTCAATGTCCTGTGGTCAGTGACTATACCACCTCCCCACCTACACCATGGTCAGTTCAGTCTTGTGTCTGTTACTGGTACCATGTAACCCAGTACGACCTACTTCAATGTCCTGTGGTCAGTGACTATACCACCTCCCCACCTACACCATGGTCAGTTCAGTCTTGTGTCTGTTACTGGTACCATGTAACCCAGTACAACCTTCTTCAATGTCCTGTGGTCAGTGACTAAACCACCTCCCCACCTACACCATGGTCAGTTCAGTCTTGTGTCTGTTACTGGTACCATGTAACCCAGTACAACCTACTTTAATGTCCAGTGGTCAGTGACTAAACCACTTCCCCCACCTACACCATGGTCAGTTCAGTCTTGTGTCTGTTACTGGTACCATGTAACCCAGTACAACCTTCTTCAATGTCCTGTGGTCAGTGACTATACCACCTCCCCACCTACACCATGGTCAGTTCAGTCTTGTGTCTGTTACTGGTACCATGTAACCCAGTACAACCTTCTTCAATGTCCAGTGGTCCGTGACTATACCACCTCCCCACCTACACCATGGTCAGTTCAGTCTTGTGTCTGTTACTGGTACCATGTAACCCAGTACAACCTACTTCAATGTCCTGTGGTCAGTGACTATACCACCTCCCCACCTACACCATGGTCAGTTCAGTCTTGTGTCTGTTACTGGTACCATGTAACCCAGTACAACCTACTTCAATGTCCTGTGGTCAGTGACTATACCACCTCCCCACCTACACCATGGTCAGTTCAGTCTTGTGTCTGTTACTGGTACCATGTAACCCAGTACAACCTACTTCAATGTCCTGTGGTCAGTGACTATACCACCTCCCCCACCTACACCATGGTCAGTTCAGTCTTGTGTCTGTTACTGTTACCATGTAACCCAGTACGACCTACTTCAATGTCCTGTGGTCAGTGACTATACCACCTCCCCACCTACACCATGGTCAGTTCAGTCTTGTGTCTGTTACTGGTACCATGTAACCCAGTACAACCTTCTTCAATGTCCAGTGGTCAGTGACTATACCACCTCCCCACCTACACCATGGTCAGTTCAGTCTTGTGTCTGTTACTGGTACCATGTAACTCGCTAGAACCTACTTCAATGTCCTGTGGTCAGTGACTGTACCACCTCCCCACCTACACCATGGTCAGTTCAGTCTTGTGTCTGTTACTGGTACCATGTAACCCAGTACGACCTACTTCAATGTCCTGTGGTCAGTGACTATACCACCTCCCCACCTACACCATGGTCAGTTCAGTCTTGTGTCTGTTACTGGTACCATGTAACCCAGTACAACCTACTTCAATGTCCTGTGGTCAGTGACTATACCACCTCCCCCACCTACACCATGGTCAGTTCAGTCTTGTGTCTGTTACTGGTACCATGTAACCCAGTACAACCTACTTCAATGTCCAGTGGTCAGTGGCTAAACCACTTCCCCCACCTACACCATGGTCAGTTCAGTCTTGTGTCTGTTACTGGTACCATGTAACCCAGTACAACCTACTTCAATGTCCTGTGGTCAGTGACTATACCACCTCCCCACCTACACCATGGTCAGTTCAGGCTTCTGTCTACTACTGGTACCATGTAACCCAGTACGACCTACTTCAATGTCCTGTGGTCAGTGACTAAACCACCTCCCCACCTACACCATGGTCAGTTCAGTCTTGTGTCTGTTACTGGTACCATGTAACCCAGTACAACCTACTTCAATGTCCTGTGGTCAGTGACTATACCACCTCCCCACCTACACCATGGTCAGTTCAGTCTTGTGTCTGTTACTGGTACCATGTAACCCAGTACAACCTACTTCAATGTCCTGTGGTCAGTGACTATACCACCTCCCCACCTACACCATTGTCAGTTCAGTCTTGTGTCTGTTACTGGTACCATGTAACCCAGTACAACCTACTTCAATGTCCAGTGGTCAGTGACTATACCACCTCCCCACCTACACCATTGTCAGTTCAGTCTTGTGTCTGTTACTGGTACCATGTAACCCAGTACAACCTACTTCAATGTCCTGTGGTCAGTGACTATACCACCTCCCCCACCTACACCATGGTCAGTTCAGTCTTGTGTCTGTTACTGTTACCATGTAACCCAGTACGACCTACTTCAATGTCCTGTCGTCAGTGACTATACCACCTCCCCACCTACACCATGGTCAGTTCAGTCTTGTGTCTGTTACTGGTACCATGTAACTCGCTAGAACCTACTTCAATGTCCTGTGGTCAGTGACTATACCACCTCCCCACCTACACCATGGTCAGTTCAGTCTTGTGTCTGTTACTGGTACCATGTAACCCAGTACAACCTACTTCAATGTCCTGTGGTCAGTGACTATACCACCTCCCCCACCAGACTCCGGTCAGTTCAGGCTTCTGTCTACTACTGGTACCATTTAACCCAGTACAACCTTCTTCAATGTCCTGTGGTCAGTGACTAAACCACCTCCCCACCTACACCATGGTCAGTTCAGTCTTGTGTCTGTTACTGGTACCATGTAACCCAGTACAACCTACTTCAATGTCCTGTGGTCAGTGACTAAACCACTTCCCCCACCTACACCATGGTCAGTTCAGTCTTGTGTCTGTTACTGGTACCATGTAACCCAGTACAACCTTCTTCAATGTCCAGTGGTCAGTGACTATACCACCTCCCCACCTACACCATGGTCAGTTCAGTCTTGTGTCTGTTACTGGTACCATGTAACCCAGTACAACCTACTTCAATGTCCTGTGGTCAGTGACTATACCACCTCCCCACCTACACCATGGTCAGTTCAGTCTTGTGTCTGTTACTGGTACCATGTAACCCAGTACAACCTACTTCAATGTCCTGTGGTCAGTGACTATACCACCTCCCCACCTACACCATGGTCAGTTCAGTCTTGTGTCTGTTACTGGTACCATGTAACCCAGTACAACCTTCTTCAATGTCCTGTGGTCAGTGACTATACCACCTCCCCACCTACACCATGGTCAGTTCAGTCTTGTGTCTGTTACTGGTACCATGTAACCCAGTACAACCTACTTCAATGTCCAGTGGTCAGTGACTATACCACCTCGCCACCTACACCATGGTCAGTTCAGTCTTGTGTCTGTTACTGGTACCATGTAACCCAGTACAACCTACTTCAATGTCCTGTGGTCAGTGACTATACCACCTCCCCACCTACACCATGGTCAGTTCAGTCTTGTGTCTGTTACTGGTACCATGTAACCCAGTACAAACTACTTCAATGTCCTGTGGTCAGTGACTATACCACCTCCCCACCTACACCATGGTCAGTTCAGTCTTGTGTCTGTTACTGGTACCATGTAACTCGCTAGAACCTACGTCAATGTCCTGTGGTCAGTGACTATACCACCTCCCCACCTACACCATGGTCAGTTCAGTCTTGTGTCTGTTACTGGTACCATGTAACTCGCTAGAACCTACGTCAATGTCCTGTGGTCAGTGACTATACCACCTCCCCACCTACACCATGGTCAGTTCAGTCTTGTGTCTGTTACTGGTACCATGTAACCCAGTACAACCTACTTCAATGTCCTGTGGTCAGTGACTATACCACCTCCCCACCTACACCATGGTCAGTTCAGTCTTGTGTCTGTTACTGGTACCATGTAACCCAGTACAACCTACTTCAATGTCCAGTGGTCAGTGACTATACCACCTCCCCCACCAGACTCCGGTCAGTTCAGGCTTCTGTCTACTACTGCTACCATGTAACCCAGTACAACCTTCTTCAATGTCCTGTGGTCAGTGACTAAACCACCTCCCCACCTACACCATGGTCAGTTCAGTCTTGTGTCTGTTACTGGTACCATGTAACCCAGTACAACCTACTTCAATGTCCAGTGGTCAGTGACTAAACCACTTCCCCCACCTACACCATGGTCAGTTCAGTCTTGTGTCTGTTACTGGTACCATGTAACCCAGTACAACCTTCTTCAATGTCCAGTGGTCAGTGACTATACCACCTCCCCACCTACACCATGGTCAGTTCAGTCTTGTGTCTGTTACTGGTACCATGTAACCCAGTACGACCTACTTCAATGTCCTGTGGTCAGTGACTATACCACCTCCCCACTTACACCATGGTCAGTTCAATCTTGTGTCTGTTACTGGTACCATGTAACCCAGTACAACCTTCTTCAATGTCCTGTGGTCAGTGACTAAACCACCTCCCCACCTACACCATGGTCAGTTCAGTCTTGTGTCTGTTACTGGTACCATGTAACCCAGTACAACCTACTTCAATGTCCAGTGGTCAGTGACTAAACCACTTCCCCCACCTACACCATGGTCAGTTCAGTCTTGTGTCTGTTACTGGTACCATGTAACCCAGTACAACCTTCTTCAATGTCCTGTGGTCAGTGACTATACCACCTCCCCCACCTACACCATGGTCAGTTCAGTCTTGTGTCTGTTACTGGTACCATGTAACCCAGTACAACCTTCTTCAATGTCCAGTGGTCAGTGACTATACCACCTCCCCACCTACACCATGGTCAGTTCAGTCTTGTGTCTGTTACTGGTACCATGTAACCCAGTACAACCTTCTTCAATGTCCTGTGGTCAGTGACTATACCACCTCCCCCACCTACACCATGGTCAGTTCAGTCTTGTGTCTGTTACTGGTACCATGTAACCCAGTACAACCTACTTCAATGTCCAGTGGTCAGTGACTATACCACCTCCCCCACCAGACTCCGGTGAGTTCAGGCTTCTGTCTACTACTGGTACCATGTAACCCAGTACAACCTACTTCAATGTCCAGTGGTCAGTGACTATACCACCTCCCCACCTACACCATGGTCAGTTCAGTCTTGTGTCTGTTACTGGTACCATGTAACCCAGTACAACCTACTTCAATGTCCTGTGGTCAGTGACTATACCACCTCCCCACCTACACCATGGTCAGTTCAGTCTTGTGTCTGTTACTGGTACCATGTAACTCACTAGAACCTACTTCAATGTCCTGTGGTCAGTGACTATACCACCTCCCCACCTACACCATGGTCAGTTCAGTCTTGTGTCTGTTACTGGTACCATGTAACCCAGTACAACCTACTTCAATGTCCTGTGGTCAGTGACTATACCACCTCCCCACCTACACCATGGTCAGTTCAGTCTTGTGTCTGTTACTGGTACCATGTAACCCAGTACGACCTACTTCAATGTCCTGTGGTCAGTGACTATACCACCTCCCCACCTACACCATGGTCAGTTCAGTCTTGTGTCTGTTACTGGTACCATGTAACTCGCTAGAACCTACTTCAATGTCCTGTGGTCAGTGACTATACCACCTCCCCACCTACACCATGGTCAGTTCAGTCTTGTGTCTGTTACTGGTACCATGTAACTCGCTAGAACCTACTTCAATGTCCTGTGGTCAGTGACTATACCACCTCCCCACCTACACCATGGTCAGTTCAGTCTTGTGTCTGTTACTGGTACCATGTAACCCAGTACAACCTACTTCAATGTTCTGTGGTCAGTGACTATACCACCTCCCCACCTACACCATGGTCAGTTCAGTCTTGTGTCTGTTACTGGTACCATGTAACCCAGTACAACCTACTTCAATGTCCAGTGGTCAGTGGCTAAACCACTTCCCCCACCTACACCATGGTCAGTTCAGTCTTGTGTCTGTTACTGGTACCATGTAACCCAGTACAACCTTCTTCAATGTCCTGTGGTCAGTGACTAAACCACTTCCCCCACCTACACCATGGTCAGTTCAGTCTTGTGTCTGTTACTGGTACCATGTAACCCAGTACAACCTACTTCAATGTCCTGTGGTCAGTGACTATACCACCTCCCAACCTACACCATGGTCAGTTCAGTCTTGTGTCTGTTACTGGTACCATGTAACCCAGTACAACCTACTTCAATGTCCTGTGGTCAGTGACTATACCACCTCCCCACCTACACCATGGTCAGTTCAGTCTTGTGTCTGTTACTGGTACCATGTAACCCAGTACAACCTACTTCAATGTTCTGTGGTCAGTGATTATACCACCTCCCCACCTACACCATGGTCAGTTCAGTCTTGTGTCTGTTACTGGTACCATGTAACCCAGTACAACCTACTTCAATGTCCTGTGGTCAGTGACTATACCACCTCCCCCACCTACACCATGGTCAGTTCAGTCTTGTGTCTGTTACTGGTACCATGTAACTCGCTAGAACCTACTTCAATGTCCTGTGGTCAGTGACTATACCACCTCCCCACCTACACCATGGTCAGTTCAGTCTTGTGTCTGTTACTGGTACCATGTAACTCGCTAGAACCTACTTCAATGTCCAGTGGTCAGTGATTATACCACCTCCCCACCTACACCATGGTCAGTTCAGTCTTGTGTCTGTTACTGGTACCATGTAACTCGCTAGAACCTACTTCAATGTCCAGTGGTCAGTGATTATACCACCTCCCCACCTACACCATGGTCAGTTCAGTCTTGTGTCTGTTACTGGTACCATGTAACTCGCTAGAACCTACTTCAATGTCCTGTGGTCAGTGACTATACCACCTCCCCACCTACACCATGGTCAGTTCAGTCTTGTGTCTGTTACTGGTACCATGTAACCCAGTACAACCTACTTCAATGTCCAGTGGTCAGTGACTATACCACCTCCCCCACCTACACCATGGTCAGTTCAGTCTTGTGTCTGTTACTGGTACCATGTAACCCAGTACAACCTACTTCAATGTCCAGTGGTCAGTGACTATACCACCTCCCCACCTACACCATGGTCAGTTCAGTCTTGTGTCTGTTACTGGTACCATGTAACCCAGTACAACCTACTTCAATGTCCAGTGGTCAGTGACTATACCACCTCCCCACCTACACCATGGTCAGTTCAGTCTTGTGTCTGTTACTGGTACCATGTAACCCAGTACAACCTACTTCAATGTCCAGTGGTCAGTGACTATACCACCTCCCCACCTACACCATGGTCAGTTCAGTCTTGTGTCTGTTACTGGTACCATGTAACCCAGTACAACCTACTTCAATGTCCTGTGGTCAGTGACTATACCACCTCCCCACCTACACCATGGTCAGTTCAGTCTTGTGTCTGTTACTGGTACCATGTAACCCAGTACAACCTACTTCAATGTCCAGTGGTCAGTGACTATACCACCTCCCCACCTACACCATGGTCAGTTCAGTCTTGTGTCTGTTACTGGTACCATGTAACTCGCTAGAACCTACTTCAATGTCCTGTGGTCAGTGACTATACCACCTCCCCACCTACACCATGGTCAGTTCAGTCTTGTGTCTGTTACTGGTACCATGTAACTCGCTAGAACCTACTTCAATGTCCTGTGGTCAGTGACTATACCACCTCCCCACCTACACCATGGTCAGTTCAGTCTTGTGTCTGTTACTGGTACCATGTAACCCAGTACAACCTACTTCAATGTCCAGTGGTCAGTGACTATACCACCTCCCCACCTACACCATGGTCAGTTCAGTCTTGTGTCTGTTACTGGTACCATGTAACTCGCTAGAACCTACTTCAATGTCCTGTGGTCAGTGACTATACCACCTCCCCACCTACACCATGGTCAGTTCAGTCTTGTGTCTGTTACTGGTACCATGTAACTCGCTAGAACCTACTTCAATGTCCTGTGGTCAGTGACTATACCACCTCCCCACCTACACCATGGTCAGTTCAGTCTTGTGTCTGTTACTGGTACCATGTAACCCAGTACAACCTACTTCAATGTCCTGTGGTCAGTGACTATACCACCTCCCCACCTACACCATGGTCAGTTCAGTCTTGTGTCTGTTACTGGTACCATGTAACCCAGTACAACCTTCTTCAATGTCCTGTGGTCAGTGACTATACCACCTCCCCCACCTACACCATGGTCAGTTCAGTCTTGTGTCTGTTACTGGTACCATGTAACCCAGTACAACCTTCTTCAATGTCCTGTGGTCAGTGACTATACCACCTCCCCACCTACACCATGGTCAGTTCAGTCTTGTGTCTGTTACTGGTACCATGTAACCCAGTACAACCTACTTCAATGTCCTGTGGTCAGTGACTATACCACCTCCCCACCTACACCATGGTCAGTTCAGTCTTGTGTCTGTTACTGGTACCATGTAACCCAGTACAACCTTCTTCAATGTCCTGTGGTCAGTGACTATACCACCTCCCCACCTACACCATGGTCAGTTCAGTCTTGTGTCTGTTACTGGTACCATGTAACCCAGTACGACCTACTTCAATGTCCTGTGGTCAGTGACTATACCACCTCCCCACCTACACCATGGTCAGTTCAGTCTTGTGTCTGTTACTGGTACCATGTAACCCAGTACAACCTACTTCAATGTCCAGTGGTCAGTGACTATACCACCTCCCCACCTACACCATGGTCAGTTCAGTCTTGTGTCTGTTACTGGTACCATGTAACCCAGTACAACCTTCTTCAACGTCCAGTGGTCAGTGATTAAACCACCTCCCCCACCTACACCATGGTCAGTTCAGTCTTGTGTCTGTTACTGGTACCATGTAACCCACTAGAACCTACTTCAATGTCCTGTGGTCAGTGACTATACCACCTCCCCACCAGACTCCGGTCAGATCAGGCTTCTGTCTACTACTGGTACCATGTAACCCAGTACAACCTTCTTCAATGTCCAGTGGTCAGTGACTATACCACCTCCCCACCTACACCATGGTCAGTTCAGTCTTGTGTCTGTTACTGGTACCATGTAACTCGCTAGAACCTACTTCAATGTCCTGTGGTCAGTGACTAAACCACCTCCCCACCTACACCATGGTCAGTTCAGTCTTGTGTCTGTTACTGGTACCATGTAACTCGCTAGAACCTACTTCAATGTCCTGTGGTCAGTGACTAAACCACCTCCCCACCTACACCATGGTCAGTTCAGTCTTGTGTCTGTTACTGGTACCATGTAACCCACTAGAACCTACTTCAATGTCCTGTGGTCAGTGACTATACCACCTCCCCACCTACACCATGGTCAGTTCAGTCTTGTGTCTGTTACTGGTACCATGTAACCCAGTACAACCTACTTCAATGTCCAGTGGTCAGTGACTATACCACCTCCCCACCTACACCATGGTCAGTTCAGTCTTGTGTCTGTTACTGGTACCATGTAACCCAGTACAACCTTCTTCAATGTCCTGTGGTCAGTGACTATACCACCTCCCCACCTACACCATGGTCAGTTCAGTCTTGTGTCTGTTACTGGTACCATGTAACCCAGTACAACCTACTTCAATGTCCTGTGGTCAGTGACTAAACCACCTCCCCACCTACACCGTGGTCAGTTCAGTCTTGTGTCTGTTACTGGTACCATGTAACCCAGTACAACCTACTTCAATGTCCTGTGGTCAGTGACTAAACCACCTCCCCACCTACACCATGGTCAGTTCAGTCTTGTGTCTGTTACTGGTACCATGTAACCCAGTACAACCTACTTCAATGTCCAGTGGTCAGTGACTATACCACCTCCCCACCTACACCATGGTCAGTTCAGTCTTGTGTCTGTTACTGGTACCATGTAACTCGCTAGAACCTACTTCAATGTCCTGTGGTCAGTGACTATACCACCTCCCCACCTACACCATGGTCAGTTCAGTCTTGTGTCTGTTACTGGTACCATGTAACCCAGTACAACCTACTTCAATGTTCTGTGGTCAGTGACTATACCACCTCCCCCACCTACACCATGGTCAGTTCAGTCTTGTGTCTGTTACTGGTACCATGTAACCCAGTACAACCTACTTCAATGTCCTGTGGTCAGTGACTATACCACCTCCCCCACCTACACCATGGTCAGTTCAGTCTTGTGTCTGTTACTGGTACCATGTAACCCAGTACAACCTACTTCAATGTCCAGTGGTCAGTGACTATACCACCTCCCCACCTACACCATGGTCAGTTCAGTCTTGTGTCTGTTACTGGTACCATGTAACTCGCTAGAACCTACTTCAATGTCCTGTGGTCAGTGACTATACCACCTCCCCACCTACACCATGGTCAGTTCAGTCTTGTGTCTGTTACTGGTACCATGTAACTCGCTAGAACCTACTTCAATGTCCAGTGGTCAGTGATTATACCACCTCCCCACCTACACCATGGTCAGTTCAGTCTTGTGTCTGTTACTGGTACCATGTAACTCGCTAGAACCTACTTCAATGTCCTGTGGTCAGTGACTATACCACCTCCCCACCTACACCATGGTCAGTTCAGTCTTGCGTCTGTTACTGGTACCATGTAACTCGCTAGAACCTACGTCAATGTCCTGTGGTCAGTGACTATACCACCTCCCCACCTACACCATGGTCAGTTCAGTCTTGTGTCTGTTACTGGTACCATGTAACTCGCTAGAACCTACTTCAATGTCCTGTGGTCAGTGACTATACCACCTCCCCACCTACACCATGGTCAGTTCAGTCTTGTGTCTGTTACTGGTACCATGTAACCCAGTACAACCTACTTCAATGTCCTGTGGTCAGTGACTATACCACCTCCCCACCTACACCATGGTCAGTTCAGTCTTGTGTCTGTTACTGGTACCATGTAACCCAGTACAACCTTCTTCAATGTCCTGTGGTCAGTGACTATACCACCTCCCCCACCTACACCATGGTCAGTTCAGTCTTGTGTCTGTTACTGGTACCATGTAACCCAGTACAACCTTCTTCAATGTCCTGTGGTCAGTGACTATACCACCTCCCCACCTACACCATGGTCAGTTCAGTCTTGTGTCTGTTACTGGTACCATGTAACCCAGTACGACCTACTTCAATGTCCTGTGGTCAGTGACTATACCACCTCCCCACCTACACCATGGTCAGTTCAGTCTTGTGTCTGTTACTGGTACCATGTAACCCAGTACAACCTTCTTCAATGTCCAGTGGTCAGTGACTATACCACCTCCCCACCTACACCATGGTCAGTTCAGTCTTGTGTCTGTTACTGGTACCATGTAACCCAGTACAACCTTCTTCAATGTCCAGTGGTCAGTGACTATACCACCTCCCCACCTACACCATGGTCAGTTCAGTCTTGTGTCTGTTACTGGTACCATGTAACCCAGTACAACCTACTTCAACGTCCAGTGGTCAGTGATTAAACCACCTCCCCCACCTACACCATGGTCAGTTCAGTCTTGTGTCTGTTACTGGTACCATGTAACCCACTAGAACCTACTTCAATGTCCTGTGGTCAGTGACTATACCACCTCCCCCACCTACACCATGGTCAGTTCAGTCTTGTGTCTGTTACTGGTACCATGTAACCCAGTACAACCTACTTCAATGTCCTGTGGTCAGTGACTATACCACCTCCCCACCTACACCATGGTCAGTTCAGTCTTGTGTCTGTTACTGGTACCATGTAACTCGCTAGAACCTACTTCAATGTCCTGTGGTCAGTGACTAAACCACCTCCCCACCTACAC
This sequence comes from Eledone cirrhosa, assembly GCA_964016885.1. Classification (NCBI taxonomy): domain Eukaryota; kingdom Metazoa; phylum Mollusca; class Cephalopoda; order Octopoda; family Eledonidae; genus Eledone; species Eledone cirrhosa. The sequence continues at coordinate 7,873,538 of OZ024744.1, read as the reverse complement.
CATGGTCAGTTCAGTCTTGTGTCTGTTACTGGTACCATGTAACCCACTAGAACCTACTTCAATGTCCTGTGGTCAGTGACTATACCACCTCCCCACCAGACTCCGGTCAGTTCAGGCTTCTGTCTACTACTGGTACCATGTAACCCAGTACGACCTACTTCAATGTCCTGTGGTCAGTGACTATACCACCTCCCCACCTACACCATGGTCAGTTCAGTCTTGTGTCTGTTACTGGTACCATGTAACCCAGTACAACCTACTTCAATGTCCAGTGGTCAGTGACTATACCACCTCCCCACCTACACCATGGTCAGTTCAGTCTTGTGTCTGTTACTGGTACCATGTAACCCAGTACAACCTTCTTCAATGTCCTGTGGTCAGTGACTATACCACCTCCCCACCTACACCATGGTCAGTTCAGTCTTGTGTCTGTTACTGGTACCATGTAACCCAGTACAACCTACTTCAATGTCCTGTGGTCAGTGACTAAACCACCTCCCCACCTACACCATGGTCAGTTCAGTCTTGTGTCTGTTACTGGTACCATGTAACCCAGTACAACCTACTTCAATGTCCAGTGGTCAGTGACTAAACCACTTCCCCCACCTACACCATGGTCAGTTCAGTCTTGTGTCTGTTACTGGTACCATGTAACCCAGTACAACCTTCTTCAATGTCCTGTGGTCAGTGACTATACCACCTCCCCCACCTACACCATGGTCAGTTCAGTCTTGTGTCTGTTACTGGTACCATGTAACTCGCTAGAACCTACTTCAATGTCCTGTGGTCAGTGACTATACCACCTCCCCACCTACACCATGGTCAGTTCAGTCTTGTGTCTGTTACTGGTACCATGTAACCCAGTACAACCTACTTCAATGTCCTGTGGTCAGTGACTATACCACCTCCCCACCTACACCATGGTCAGTTCAGTCTTGTGTCTGTTACTGGTACCATGTAACCCAGTACGACCTACTTCAATGTCCTGTGGTCAGTGACTATACCACCTCCCCACCTACACCATGGTCAGTTCAGTCTTGTGTCTGTTACTGGTACCATGTAACCCAGTACAACCTACTTCAATGTCCTGTGGTCAGTGACTATACCACCTCCCCACCTACACCATGGTCAGTTCAGTCTTGTGTCTGTTACTGGTACCATGTAACCCAGTACAACCTACTTCAATGTCCAGTGGTCAGTGACTATACCACCTCCCCACCTACACCATGGTCAGTTCAGTCTTGTGTCTGTTACTGGTACCATGTAACTCGCTAGAACCTACTTCAATGTCCTGTGGTCAGTGACTATACCACCTCCCCACCTACACCATGGTCAGTTCAGTCTTGTGTCTGTTACTGGTACCATGTAACCCAGTACGACCTACTTCAATGTCCTGTGGTCAGTGACTATACCACCTCCCCCACCTACACCATGGTCAGTTCAGTCTTGTGTCTGTTACTGGTACCATGTAACCCAGTACGACCTACTTCAATGTCCTGTGGTCAGTGACTATACCACCTCCCCCACCTACACCATGGTTAGTTCAGTCTTGTGTCTGTTACTGGTACCATGTAACCCAGTACGACCTACTTCAATGTCCTGTGGTCAGTGACTATACAACCTCCCCACCTACACCATGGTCAGTTCAGTCTTGTGTCTGTTACTGGTACCATGTAACTCGCTAGAACCTACTTCAATGTCCTGTGGTCAGTGACTATACCACCTCCCCACCTACACCATGGTCAGTTCAGTCTTGTGTCTGTTACTGGTACCATGTAACTCACTAGAACCTACTTCAATGTCCTGTGGTCAGTGACTATACCACCTCCCCACCTACACCATGGTCAGTTCAGTCTTGTGTCTGTTACTGGTACCATGTAACCCAGTACAACCTACTTCAATGTCCTGTGGTCAGTGACTATACCACCTCCCCACCTACACCATGGTCAGTTCAGTCTTGTGTCTGTTACTGGTACCATGTAACCCAGTACAACCTACTTCAATGTCCAGTGGTCAGTGGCTAAACCACTTCCCCCACCTACACCATGGTCAGTTCAGTCTTGTGTCTGTTACTGGTACCATGTAACCCAGTACAACCTTCTTCAATGTCCTGTGGTCAGTGACTAAACCACTTCCCCCACCTACACCATGGTCAGTTCAGTCTTGTGTCTGTTACTGGTACCATGTAACCCAGTACAACCTACTTCAATGTCCTGTGGTCAGTGACTATACCACCTCCCCACCTACACCATGGTCAGTTCAGTCTTGTGTCTGTTACTGGTACCATGTAACTCGCTAGAACCTACTTCAATGTCCTGTGGTCAGTGACTATACCACCTCCCCACCTACACCATGGTCAGTTCAGTCTTGTGTCTGTTACTGGTACCATGTAACCCAGTACAACCTACTTCAATGTCCTGTGGTCAGTGACTATACCACCTCCCCCACCTACACCATGGTCAGTTCAGTCTTGTGTCTGTTACTGGTACCATGTAACCCAGTACAACCTACTTCAATGTCCTGTGGTCAGTGACTATACCACCTCCCCACCTACACCATGGTCAGTTCAGTCTTGTGTCTGTTACTGGTACCATGTAACCCAGTACAACCTACTTCAATGTTCTGTGGTCAGTGATTATACCACCTCCCCACCTACACCATGGTCAGTTCAGTCTTGTGTCTGTTACTGGTACCATGTAACCCAGTACAACCTACTTCAATGTCCTGTGGTCAGTGACTATACCACCTCCCCCACCTACACCATGGTCAGTTCAGTCTTGTGTCTGTTACTGGTACCATGTAACTCGCTAGAACCTACTTCAATGTCCTGTGGTCAGTGACTATACCACCTCCCCACCTACACCATGGTCAGTTCAGTCTTGTGTCTGTTACTGGTACCATGTAACTCGCTAGAACCTACTTCAATGTCCAGTGGTCAGTGATTATACCACCTCCCCACCTACACCATGGTCAGTTCAGTCTTGTGTCTGTTACTGGTACCATGTAACTCGCTAGAACCTACTTCAATGTCCAGTGGTCAGTGACTATACCACCTCCCCACCTACACCATGGTCAGTTCAGTCTTGTGTCTGTTACTGGTACCATGTAACCCAGTACAACCTACTTCAATGTCCAGTGGTCAGTGACTATACCACCTCCCCACCTACACCATGGTCAGTTCAGTCTTGTGTCTGTTACTGGTACCATGTAACCCAGTACAACCTACTTCAATGTCCAGTGGTCAGTGACTATACCACCTCCCCACCTACACCATGGTCAGTTCAGTCTTGTGTCTGTTACTGGTACCATGTAACCCAGTACAACCTACTTCAATGTCCAGTGGTCAGTGACTATACCACCTCCCCACCTACACCATGGTCAGTTCAGTCTTGTGTCTGTTACTGGTACCATGTAACCCAGTACAACCTACTTCAATGTCCTGTGGTCAGTGACTATACCACCTCCCCACCTACACCATGGTCAGTTCAGTCTTGTGTCTGTTACTGGTACCATGTAACCCAGTACAACCTACTTCAATGTCCTGTGGTCAGTGACTATACCACCTCCCCACCTACACCATGGTCAGTTCAGTCTTGTGTCTGTTACTGGTACCATGTAACCCAGTACAACCTACTTCAATGTCCTGTGGTCAGTGACTATACCACCTCCCCACCTACACCATGGTCAGTTCAGTCTTGTGTCTGTTACTGGTACCATGTAACCCAGTACAACCTACTTCAATGTCCTGTGGTCAGTGACTATACCACCTCCCCACCTACACCATGGTCAGTTCAGTCTTGTGTCTGTTACTGGTACCATGTAACCCAGTACAACCTACTTCAATGTCCTGTGGTCAGTGACTATACCACCTCCCCACCTACACCATGGTCAGTTCAGTCTTGTGTCTGTTACTGGTACCATGTAACCCAGTACAACCTACTTCAATGTCCTGTGGTCAGTGACTATACCACCTCCCCACCTACACCATGGTCAGTTCAGTCTTGTGTCTGTTACTGGTACCATGTAACCCACTAGAACCTACTTCAATGTCCTGTGGTCAGTGACTATACCACCTCCCCACCAGACTCCGGTCAGATCAGGCTTCTGTCTACTACTGGTACCATGTAACCCAGTACAACCTACTTCAATGTCCTGTGGTCAGTGACTATACCACCTCCCCACCTACACCATGGTCAGTTCAGTCTTGTGTCTGTTACTGGTACCATGTAACCCAGTACAACCTACTTCAATGTCCTGTGGTCAGTGACTATACCACCTCCCCACCTACACCATGGTCAGTTCAGTCTTGTGTCTGTTACTGGTACCATGTAACCCAGTACAACCTACTTCAATGTCCTGTGGTCAGTGACTATACCACCTCCCCACCTACACCATGGTCAGTTCAGTCTTGTGTCTGTTACTGGTACCATGTAACCCACTAGAACCTACTTCAATGTCCTGTGGTCAGTGACTATACCACCTCCCCACCAGACTCCGGTCAGATCAGGCTTCTGTCTACTACTGGTACCATGTAACCCAGTACAACCTTCTTCAATGTCCAGTGGTCAGTGACTATACCACCTCCCCACCTACACCATGGTCAGTTCAGTCTTGTGTCTGTTACTGGTACCATGTAACTCGCTAGAACCTACTTCAATGTCCAGTGGTCAGTGATTATACCACCTCCCCACCTACACCATGGTCAGTTCAGTCTTGTGTCTGTTACTGGTACCATGTAACTCGCTAGAACCTACTTCAATGTCCTGTGGTCAGTGACTATACCACCTCCCCACCTACACCATGGTCAGTTCAGTCTTGTGTCTGTTACTGGTACCATGTAACCCAGTACAACCTACTTCAATGTCCAGTGGTCAGTGACTATACCACCTCCCCACCTACACCATGGTCAGTTCAGTCTTGTGTCTGTTACTGGTACCATGTAACCCAGTACAACCTACTTCAATGTCCAGTGGTCAGTGACTATACCACCTCCCCACCTACACCATGGTCAGTTCAGTCTTGTGTCTGTTACTGGTACCATGTAACCCAGTACAACCTACTTCAATGTCCAGTGGTCAGTGACTATACCACCTCCCCACCTACACCATGGTCAGTTCAGTCTTGTGTCTGTTACTGGTACCATGTAACCCAGTACAACCTACTTCAATGTCCAGTGGTCAGTGACTATACCACCTCCCCACCTACACCATGGTCAGTTCAGTCTTGTGTCTGTTACTGGTACCATGTAACTCGCTAGAACCTACTTCAATGTCCTGTGGTCAGTGACTAAACCACCTCCCCACCTACACCATGGTCAGTTCAGTCTTGTGTCTGTTACTGGTACCATGTAACCCACTAGAACCTACTTCAATGTCCTGTGGTCAGTGACTATACCACCTCCCCACCAGACTCCGGTCAGATCAGGCTTCTGTCTACTACTGGTACCATGTAACCCAGTACAACCTTCTTCAATGTCCAGTGGTCAGTGACTATACCACCTCCCCACCTACACCATGGTCAGTTCAGTCTTGTGTCTGTTACTGGTACCATGTAACTCGCTAGAACCTACTTCAATGTCCTGTGGTCAGTGACTAAACCACCTCCCCACCTACACCATGGTCAGTTCAGTCTTGTGTCTGTTACTGGTACCATGTAACCCACTAGAACCTACTTCAATGTCCTGTGGTCAGTGACTATACCACCTCCCCACCAGACTCCGGTCAGTTCAGGCTTCTGTCTACTACTGGTACCATGTAACCCAGTACGACCTACTTCAATGTCCTGTGGTCAGTGACTATACCACCTCCCCACCTACACCATGGTCAGTTCAGTCTTGTGTCTGTTACTGGTACCATGTAACCCAGTACAACCTACTTCAATGTCCAGTGGTCAGTGACTATACCACCTCCCCACCTACACCATGGTCAGTTCAGTCTTGTGTCTGTTACTGGTACCATGTAACCCAGTACAACCTTCTTCAATGTCCTGTGGTCAGTGACTATACCACCTCCCCACCTACACCATGGTCAGTTCAGTCTTGTGTCTGTTACTGGTACCATGTAACCCAGTACAACCTACTTCAATGTCCTGTGGTCAGTGACTAAACCACCTCCCCACCTACACCATGGTCAGTTCAGTCTTGTGTCTGTTACTGGTACCATGTAACCCAGTACAACCTACTTCAATGTCCAGTGGTCAGTGACTAAACCACTTCCCCCACCTACACCATGGTCAGTTCAGTCTTGTGTCTGTTACTGGTACCATGTAACCCAGTACAACCTTCTTCAATGTCCTGTGGTCAGTGACTATACCACCTCCCCCACCTACACCATGGTCAGTTCAGTCTTGTGTCTGTTACTGGTACCATGTAACTCGCTAGAACCTACTTCAATGTCCTGTGGTCAGTGACTATACCACCTCCCCACCTACACCATGGTCAGTTCAGTCTTGTGTCTGTTACTGGTACCATGTAACCCAGTACAACCTACTTCAATGTCCAGTGGTCAGTGACTATACCACCTCCCCACCTACACCATGGTCAGTTCAGTCTTGTGTCTGTTACTGGTACCATGTAACCCAGTACAACCTTCTTCAATGTCCTGTGGTCAGTGACTATACCACCTCCCCACCTACACCATGGTCAGTTCAGTCTTGTGTCTGTTACTGGTACCATGTAACCCAGTACAACCTACTTCAATGTCCTGTGGTCAGTGACTAAACCACCTCCCCACCTACACCATGGTCAGTTCAGTCTTGTGTCTGTTACTGGTACCATGTAACTCGCTAGAACCTACTTCAATGTCCTGTGGTCAGTGACTATACCACCTCCCCACCTACACCATGGTCAGTTCAGTCTTGTGTCTGTTACTGGTACCATGTAACTCGCTAGAACCTACTTCAATGTCCAGTGGTCAGTGATTATACCACCTCCCCACCTACACCATGGTCAGTTCAGTCTTGTGTCTGTTACTGGTACCATGTAACTCGCTAGAACCTACTTCAATGTCCAGTGGTCAGTGACTATACCACCTCCCCACCTACACCATGGTCAGTTCAGTCTTGTGTCTGTTACTGGTACCATGTAACCCAGTACAACCTACTTCAATGTCCAGTGGTCAGTGACTATACCACCTCCCCACCTACACCATGGTCAGTTCAGTCTTGTGTCTGTTACTGGTACCATGTAACCCAGTACAACCTACTTCAATGTCCTGTGGTCAGTGACTATACCACCTCCCCACCTACACCATGGTCAGTTCAGTCTTGTGTCTGTTACTGGTACCATGTAACCCAGTACAACCTACTTCAATGTCCAGTGGTCAGTGACTATACCACCTCCCCACCTACACCATGGTCAGTTCAGTCTTGTGTCTGTTACTGGTACCATGTAACTCGCTAGAACCTACTTCAATGTCCTGTGGTCAGTGACTATACCACCTCCCCACCTACACCATGGTCAGTTCAGTCTTGTGTCTGTTACTGGTACCATGTAACCCAGTACAACCTATTTCAATGTCCTGTGGTCAGTGACTATACCACCTCCCCACCTACACCATGGTCAGTTCAGTCTTGTGTCTGTTACTGGTACCATGTAACCCAGTACAACCTACTTCAATGTCCAGTGGTCAGTGACTATACCACCTCCCCACCTACACCATGGTCAGTTCAGTCTTGTGTCTGTTACTGGTACCATGTAACTCGCTAGAACCTACTTCAATGTCCTGTGGTCAGTGACTATACCACCTCCCCACCTACACCATGGTCAGTTCAGTCTTGTGTCTGTTACTGGTACCATGTAACCCAGTACAACCTATTTCAATGTCCTGTGGTCAGTGACTATACCACCTCCCCACCTACACCATGGTCAGTTCAGTCTTGTGTCTGTTACTGGTACCATGTAACCCAGTACAACCTACTTCAATGTCCTGTGGTCAGTGATTATACCACCTCCCCACCTACACCATGGTCAGTTCAGTCTTGTGTCTGTTACTGGTACCATGTAACCCAGTACAACCTACTTCAATGTCCAGTGGTCAGTGACTATACCACCTCCCCACCTACACCATGGTCAGTTCAGTCTTGTGTCTGTTACTGGTACCATGTAACTCGCTAGAACCTACTTCAATGTCCTGTGGTCAGTGACTATACCACCTCCCCACCTACACCATGGTCAGTTCAGTCTTGTGTCTGTTACTGGTACCATGTAACCCAGTACAACCTACTTCAATGTCCTGTGGTCAGTGACTATACCACCTCCCCCACCTACACCATGGTCAGTTCAGTCTTGTGTCTGTTACTGGTACCATGTAACCCAGTACGACCTACTTCAATGTCCAGTGGTCAGTGACTATACCACTTCCCCCACCTACACCATGGTCAGTTCAGTCTTGTGTCTGTTACTGGTACCATGTAACCCAGTACGACCTACTTCAATGTCCTGTGGTCAGTGACTATACCACCTCCCCACCTACACCATGGTCAGTTCAGTCTTGTGTCTGTTACTGGTACCATGTAACCCAGTACAACCTTCTTCAATGTCCAGTGGTCAGTGACTATACCACCTCCCCACCTACACCATGGTCAGTTCAGTCTTGTGTCTGTTACTGGTACCATGTAACCCAGTACAACCTACTTCAATGTCCTGTGGTCAGTGACTATACCACCTCCCCACCTACACCATGGTCAGTTCAGTCTTGTGTCTGTTACTGGTACCATGTAACCCAGTACAACCTTCTTCAATGTCCAGTGGTCAGTGACTATACCACCTCCCCACCTACACCATGGTCAGTTCAGTCTTGTGTCTGTTACTGGTACCATGTAACCCAGTACAACCTACTTCAATGTCCTGTGGTCAGTGACTATACCACCTCCCCACCTACACCATGGTCAGTTCAGTCTTGTGTCTGTTACTGGTACCATGTAACCCAGTACAACCTACTTCAATGTCCTGTGGTCAGTGACTATACCACCTCCCCACCTACACCATGGTCAGTTCAGTCTTGTGTCTGTTACTGGTACCATGTAACCCAGTACAACCTTCTTCAATGTCCTGTGGTCAGTGACTATACCACCTCCCCACCTACACCATGGTCAGTTCAGTCTTGTGTCTGTTACTGGTACCATGTAACCTAGTACGACCTACTTCAATGTCCTGTGGTCAGTGACTATACCACCTCCCCACCTACACCATGGTCAGTTCAGTCTTGTGTCTGTTACTGGTACCATGTAACCCAGTACAACCTACTTCAATGTCCAGTGGTCAGTGACTATACCACCTCCCCACCTACACCATGGTCAGTTCAGTCTTGTGTCTGTTACTGGTACCATGTAACCCAGTACAACCTTCTTCAACGTCCAGTGGTCAGTGATTAAACCACCTCCCCCACCTACACCATGGTCAGTTCAGTCTTGTGTCTGTTACTGGTACCATGTAACCCACTAGAACCTACTTCAATGTCCTGTGGTCAGTGACTATACCACCTCCCCACCAGACTCCGGTCAGATCAGGCTTCTGTCTACTACTGGTACCATGTAACCCAGTACAACCTTCTTCAATGTCCAGTGGTCAGTGACTATACCACCTCCCCACCTACACCATGGTCAGTTCAGTCTTGTGTCTGTTACTGGTACCATGTAACTCGCTAGAACCTACTTCAATGTCCTGTGGTCAGTGACTAAACCACCTCCCCACCTACACCATGGTCAGTTCAGTCTTGTGTCTGTTACTGGTACCATGTAACCCACTAGAACCTACTTCAATGTCCTGTGGTCAGTGACTATACCACCTCCCCACCAGACTCCGGTCAGTTCAGGCTTCTGTCTACTACTGGTACCATGTAACCCAGTACGACCTACTTCAATGTCCTGTGGTCAGTGACTATACCACCTCCCCACCTACACCATGGTCAGTTCAGTCTTGTGTCTGTTACTGGTACCATGTAACCCAGTACAACCTACTTCAATGTCCAGTGGTCAGTGACTATACCACCTCCCCACCTACACCATGGTCAGTTCAGTCTTGTGTCTGTTACTGGTACCATGTAACCCAGTACAACCTTCTTCAATGTCCTGTGGTCAGTGACTATACCACCTCCCCACCTACACCATGGTCAGTTCAGTCTTGTGTCTGTTACTGGTACCATGTAACCCAGTACAACCTACTTCAATGTCCTGTGGTCAGTGACTAAACCACCTCCCCACCTACACCATGGTCAGTTCAGTCTTGTGTCTGTTACTGGTACCATGTAACCCAGTACAACCTACTTCAATGTCCAGTGGTCAGTGACTAAACCACTTCCCCCACCTACACCATGGTCAGTTCAGTCTTGTGTCTGTTACTGGTACCATGTAACCCAGTACAACCTTCTTCAATGTCCTGTGGTCAGTGACTATACCACCTCCCCCACCTACACCATGGTCAGTTCAGTCTTGTGTCTGTTACTGGTACCATGTAACTCGCTAGAACCTACTTCAATGTCCTGTGGTCAGTGACTATACCACCTCCACACCTACACCATGGTCAGTTCAGTCTTGTGTCTGTTACTGGTACCATGTAACCCAGTACAACCTACTTCAATGTCCAGTGGTCAGTGACTATACCACCTCCCCACCTACACCATGGTCAGTTCAGTCTTGTGTCTGTTACTGGTACCATGTAACCCAGTACAACCTTCTTCAATGTCCTGTGGTGAGTGACTATACCACCTCCCCACCTACACCATGGTCAGTTCAGTCTTGTGTCTGTTACTGGTACCATGTAACCCAGTACAACCTACTTCAATGTCCTGTGGTCAGTGACTAAACCACCTCCCCACCTACACCGTGGTCAGTTCAGTCTTGTGTCTGTTACTGGTACCATGTAACCCAGTACAACCTACTTCAATGTCCTGTGGTCAGTGACTAAACCACCTCCCCACCTACACCATGGTCAGTTCAGTCTTGTGTCTGTTACTGGTACCATGTAACCCAGTACAACCTACTTCAATGTCCTGTGGTCAGTGACTAAACCACCTCCCCACCTACACCATGGTCAGTTCAGTCTTGTGTCTGTTACTGGTACCATGCAACCCAGTACAACCTACTTCAATGTCCAGTGGTCAGTGACTAAACCACTTCCCCCACCTACTACATGGTCAGTTCATTCTTGTGTCTGTTACTGGTACCATGTAACCCAGTACCACCTTCTTCAATGTCCTGTGGTCAGTGACTATACCACCTCCCCCACCTACACCATGGTCAGTTCAGTCTTGTGTCTGTTACTGGTACCATGTAACTCGCTAGAACCTACTTCAATGTCCTGTGGTCAGTGACTATACCACCTCCCCACCTACACCATGGTCAGTTCAGTCTTGTGTCTGTTACTGGTACCATGTAACCCAGTACAACCTTCTTCAATGTCCTGTGGTCAGTGATTATACCACCTCCCCACCTACACCATGGTCAGTTCAGTCTTGTGTCTGTTACTGGTACCATGTAACCCAGTACAACCTACTTCAATGTCCTGTGGTCAGTGACTATACCACCTCCCCACCTACACCATGGTCAGTTCAGTCTTGTGTCTGTTACTGGTACCATGTAACCCAGTACAACCTTCTTCAATGTCCTGTGGTCAGTGACTATACCACCTCCCCACCTACACCATGGTCAGTTCAGTCTTGTGTCTGTTACTGGTACCATGTAACTCGCTAGAACCTACTTCAATGTCCAGTGGTCAGTGACTATACCACCTCCCCACCTACACCATGGTCAGTTCAGTCTTGTGTCTGTTACTGGTACCATGTAACCCAGTACAACCTACTTCAATGTCCAGTGGTCAGTGACTAAACCACTTCCCCCACCTACACCATGGTCAGTTCAGTCTTGTGTCTGTTACTGGTACCATGTAACCCAGTACAACCTTCTTCAATGTCCTGTGGTCAGTGACTATACCACCTCCCCCACCTACACCATGGTCAGTTCAGTCTTGTGTCTGTTACTGGTACCATGTAACTCGCTAGAACCTACTTCAATGTCCTGTGGTCAGTGACTATACCACCTCCCCACCTACACCATGGTCAGTTCAGTCTTGTGTCTGTTACTGGTACCATGTAACCCAGTACAACCTACTTCAATGTCCAGTGGTCAGTGACTATACCACCTCCCCACCTACACCATGGTCAGTTCAGTCTTGTGTCTGTTACTGGTACCATGTAACCCAGTACAACCTTCTTCAATGTCCTGTGGTCAGTGACTATACCACCTCCCCCACCTACACCATGGTCAGTTCAGTCTTGTGTCTGTTACTGGTACCATGTAACTCGCTAGAACCTACTTCAATGTCCTGTGGTCAGTGACTATACCACCTCCCCACCTACACCATGGTCAGTTCAGTCTTGTGTCTGTTACTGGTACCATGTAACCCAGTACGACCTACTTCAATGTCCTGTGGTCAGTGACTATACCACCTCCCCACCTACACCATGGTCAGTTCAGTCTTGTGTCTGTTACTGGTACCATGTAACCCAGTACAACCTACTTCAATGTCCTGTGGTCAGTGACTATACCACCTCCCCACCTACACTATGGTCAGTTCAGTCTTGTGTCTGTTACTGGTACCATGTAACCCAGTACGACCTACTTCAATGTCCTGTGGTCAGTGACTATACCACCTCCCCACCTACACCATGGTCAGTTCAGTCTTGTGTCTGTTACTGGTACCATGTAACCCAGTACAACCTACTTCAATGTCCAGTGGTCAGTGACTATACCACCTCCCCACCTACACCATGGTCAGTTCAGTCTTGTGTCTGTTACTGGTACCATGTAACCCAGTACAACCTACTTCAATGTCCAGTGGTCAGTGACTATACCACCTCCCCACCTACACCATGGTCAGTTCAGTCTTGTGTCTGTTACTGGTACCATGTAACCCAGTACAACCTACTTCAATGTCCTGTGGTCAGTGACTAAACCACCTCCCCACCTACACCATGGTCAGTTCAGTCTTGTGTCTGTTACTGGTACCATGCAACCCAGTACAACCTACTTCAATGTCCAGTGGTCAGTGACTAAACCACTTCCCCCACCTACACCATGGTCAGTTCAGTCTTGTGTCTGTTACTGGTACCATGTAACCCAGTACCACCTTCTTCAATGTCCTGTGGTCAGTGACTATACCACCTCCCCCACCTACACCATGGTCAGTTCAGTCTTGTGTCTGTTACTGGTACCATGTAACTCGCTAGAACCTACTTCAATGTCCTGTGGTCAGTGACTATACCACCTCCCCCACCTACACCATGGTCAGTTCAGTCTTGTGTCTGTTACTGGTACCATGTAACCCAGTACAACCTACTTCAATGTCCTGTGGTCAGTGACTATACCACCTCCCCACCTACACCATGGTCAGTTCAGTCTTGTGTCTGTTACTGGTACCATGCAACCCAGTACAACCTACTTCAATGTCCTGTGGTCAGTGACTATACCACCTCCCCACCTACACCATGGTCAGTTCAGTCTTGTGTCTGTTACTGGTACCATGTAACCCAGTACAACCTACTTCAATGTCCAGTGGTCAGTGACTATACCACCTCCCCACCTACACCATGGTCAGTTCAGTCTTGTGTCTGTTACTGGTACCATGTAACCCAGTACAACCTTCTTCAATGTCCTGTGGTCAGTGACTATACCACCTCCCCACCTACACCATGGTCAGTTCAGTCTTGTGTCTGTTACTGGTACCATGTAACTCGCTAGAACCTACTTCAATGTCCTGTGGTCAGTGACTATACCACCTCCCCACCTACACCATGGTCAGTTCAGTCTTGTGTCTGTTACTGGTACCATGTAACCCAGTACAACCTACTTCAATGTCCTGTGGTCAGTGACTATACCACCTCCCCACCTACACCATGGTCAGTTCAGTCTCGTGTCTGTTACTGGTACCATGTAACCCAGTACAACCTTCTTCAATGTCCAGTGGTCAGTGACTATACCACCTCCCCACCTACACCATGGTCAGTTCAGTCTTGTGTCTGTTACTGGTACCATGTAACCCAGTACAACCTACTTCAATGTCCTGTGGTCAGTGACTATACCACCTCCCCACCTACACCATGGTCAGTTCAGTCTTGTGTCTGTTACTGGTACCATGTAACCCAGTACAACCTACTTCAATGTCCTGTGGTCAGTGACTATACCACCTCCCCACCTACACCATGGTCAGTTCAGTCTTGTGTCTGTTACTGGTACCATGTAACCCAGTACAACCTTCTTCAATGTCCTGTGGTCAGTGACTATACCACCTCCCCACCTACACCATGGTCAGTTCAGTCTTGTGTCTGTTACTGGTACCATGTAACCCAGTACAACCTACTTCAATGTCCTGTGGTCAGTGACTAAACCACCTCCCCACCTACACCATGGTCAGTTCAGTCTTGTGTCTGTTACTGGTACCATGTAACCCAGTACAACCTACTTCAATGTCCAGTGGTCAGTGACTAAACCACTTCCCCCACCTACACCATGGTCAGTTCAGTCTTGTGTCTGTTACTGGTACCATGTAACCCAGTACAACCTTCTTCAATGTCCTGTGGTCAGTGACTATACCACCTCCCCCACCTACACCATGGTCAGTTCAGTCTTGTGTCTGTTACTGGTACCATGTAACTCGCTAGAACCTACTTCAATGTCCTGTGGTCAGTGACTATACCACCTCCACACCTACACCATGGTCAGTTCAGTCTTGTGTCTGTTACTGGTACCATGTAACCCAGTACAACCTACTTCAATGTCCAGTGGTCAGTGACTATACCACCTCCCCACCTACACCATGGTCAGTTCAGTCTTGTGTCTGTTACTGGTACCATGTAACCCAGTACAACCTTCTTCAATGTCCTGTGGTCAGTGACTATACCACCTCCCCACCTACACCATGGTCAGTTCAGTCTTGTGTCTGTTACTGGTACCATGTAACCCAGTACAACCTACTTCAATGTCCTGTGGTCAGTGACTAAACCACCTCCCCACCTACACCGTGGTCAGTTCAGTCTTGTGTCTGTTACTGGTACCATGTAACCCAGTACAACCTACTTCAATGTCCTGTGGTCAGTGACTAAACCACCTCCCCACCTACACCATGGTCAGTTCAGTCTTGTGTCTGTTACTGGTACCATGTAACCCAGTACAACCTACTTCAATGTCCTGTGGTCAGTGACTAAACCACCTCCCCACCTACACCATGGTCAGTTCAGTCTTGTGTCTGTTACTGGTACCATGCAACCCAGTACAACCTACTTCAATGTCCAGTGGTCAGTGACTAAACCACTTCCCCCACCTACTACATGGTCAGTTCATTCTTGTGTCTGTTACTGGTACCATGTAACCCAGTACCACCTTCTTCAATGTCCTGTGGTCAGTGACTATACCACCTCCCCCACCTACACCATGGTCAGTTCAGTCTTGTGTCTGTTACTGGTACCATGTAACTCGCTAGAACCTACTTCAATGTCCTGTGGTCAGTGACTATACCACCTCCCCACCTACACCATGGTCAGTTCAGTCTTGTGTCTGTTACTGGTACCATGTAACCCAGTACAACCTTCTTCAATGTCCTGTGGTCAGTGATTATACCACCTCCCCACCTACACCATGGTCAGTTCAGTCTTGTGTCTGTTACTGGTACCATGTAACCCAGTACAACCTACTTCAATGTCCTGTGGTCAGTGACTATACCACCTCCCCACCTACACCATGGTCAGTTCAGTCTTGTGTCTGTTACTGGTACCATGTAACCCAGTACAACCTTCTTCAATGTCCTGTGGTCAGTGACTATACCACCTCCCCACCTACACCATGGTCAGTTCAGTCTTGTGTCTGTTACTGGTACCATGTAACTCGCTAGAACCTACTTCAATGTCCAGTGGTCAGTGACTATACCACCTCCCCACCTACACCATGGTCAGTTCAGTCTTGTGTCTGTTACTGGTACCATGTAACCCAGTACAACCTACTTCAATGTCCAGTGGTCAGTGACTAAACCACTTCCCCCACCTACACCATGGTCAGTTCAGTCTTGTGTCTGTTACTGGTACCATGTAACCCAGTACAACCTTCTTCAATGTCCTGTGGTCAGTGACTATACCACCTCCCCCACCTACACCATGGTCAGTTCAGTCTTGTGTCTGTTACTGGTACCATGTAACTCGCTAGAACCTACTTCAATGTCCTGTGGTCAGTGACTATACCACCTCCCCACCTACACCATGGTCAGTTCAGTCTTGTGTCTGTTACTGGTACCATGTAACCCAGTACAACCTACTTCAATGTCCAGTGGTCAGTGACTATACCACCTCCCCACCTACACCATGGTCAGTTCAGTCTTGTGTCTGTTACTGGTACCATGTAACCCAGTACAACCTTCTTCAATGTCCTGTGGTCAGTGACTATACCACCTCCCCCACCTACACCATGGTCAGTTCAGTCTTGTGTCTGTTACTGGTACCATGTAACTCGCTAGAACCTACTTCAATGTCCTGTGGTCAGTGACTATACCACCTCCCCACCTACACCATGGTCAGTTCAGTCTTGTGTCTGTTACTGGTACCATGTAACCCAGTACGACCTACTTCAATGTCCTGTGGTCAGTGACTATACCACCTCCCCACCTACACCATGGTCAGTTCAGTCTTGTGTCTGTTACTGGTACCATGTAACCCAGTACAACCTACTTCAATGTCCTGTGGTCAGTGACTATACCACCTCCCCACCTACACCATGGTCAGTTCAGTCTTGTGTCTGTTACTGGTACCATGTAACCCAGTACGACCTACTTCAATGTCCTGTGGTCAGTGACTATACCACCTCCCCACCTACACCATGGTCAGTTCAGTCTTGTGTCTGTTACTGGTACCATGTAACCCAGTACAACCTACTTCAATGTCCAGTGGTCAGTGACTATACCACCTCCCCACCTACACCATGGTCAGTTCAGTCTTGTGTCTGTTACTGGTACCATGTAACCCAGTACAACCTACTTCAATGTCCAGTGGTCAGTGACTATACCACCTCCCCACCTACACCATGGTCAGTTCAGTCTTGTGTCTGTTACTGGTACCATGTAACCCAGTACAACCTACTTCAATGTCCTGTGGTCAGTGACTAAACCACCTCCCCACCTACACCATGGTCAGTTCAGTCTTGTGTCTGTTACTGGTACCATGCAACCCAGTACAACCTACTTCAATGTCCAGTGGTCAGTGACTAAACCACTTCCCCCACCTACACCATGGTCAGTTCAGTCTTGTGTCTGTTACTGGTACCATGTAACCCAGTACCACCTTCTTCAATGTCCTGTGGTCAGTGACTATACCACCTCCCCCACCTACACCATGGTCAGTTCAGTCTTGTGTCTGTTACTGGTACCATGTAACTCGCTAGAACCTACTTCAATGTCCTGTGGTCAGTGACTATACCACCTCCCCCACCTACACCATGGTCAGTTCAGTCTTGTGTCTGTTACTGGTACCATGTAACCCAGTACAACCTACTTCAATGTCCTGTGGTCAGTGACTATACCACCTCCCCACCTACACCATGGTCAGTTCAGTCTTGTGTCTGTTACTGGTACCATGCAACCCAGTACAACCTACTTCAATGTCCTGTGGTCAGTGACTATACCACCTCCCCACCTACACCATGGTCAGTTCAGTCTTGTGTCTGTTACTGGTACCATGTAACCCAGTACAACCTACTTCAATGTCCAGTGGTCAGTGACTATACCACCTCCCCACCTACACCATGGTCAGTTCAGTCTTGTGTCTGTTACTGGTACCATGTAACCCAGTACAACCTTCTTCAATGTCCTGTGGTCAGTGACTATACCACCTCCCCACCTACACCATGGTCAGTTCAGTCTTGTGTCTGTTACTGGTACCATGTAACTCGCTAGAACCTACTTCAATGTCCTGTGGTCAGTGACTATACCACCTCCCCACCTACACCATGGTCAGTTCAGTCTTGTGTCTGTTACTGGTACCATGTAACCCAGTACAACCTACTTCAATGTCCTGTGGTCAGTGACTATACCACCTCCCCACCTACACCATGGTCAGTTCAGTCTCGTGTCTGTTACTGGTACCATGTAACCCAGTACAACCTTCTTCAATGTCCAGTGGTCAGTGACTATACCACCTCCCCACCTACACCATGGTCAGTTCAGTCTTGTGTCTGTTACTGGTACCATGTAACCCAGTACAACCTACTTCAATGTCCTGTGGTCAGTGACTATACCACCTCCCCACCTACACCATGGTCAGTTCAGTCTTGTGTCTGTTACTGGTACCATGTAACCCAGTACAACCTACTTCAATGTCCTGTGGTCAGTGACTATACCACCTCCCCACCTACACCATGGTCAGTTCAGTCTTGTGTCTGTTACTGGTACCATGTAACCCAGTACAACCTTCTTCAATGTCCAGTGGTCAGTGACTATACCACCTCCCCACCTACACCATGGTCAGTTCAGTCTTGTGTCTGTTACTGGTACCATGTAAACCAGTACAACCTTCTTCACTGTCCTGTGGTCAGTGACTATACCACCTCCCCACCTACACCATGGTCAGTTCAGTCTCGTGTCTGTTACTGGTACCATGTAACCCAGTACAACCTACTTCAATGTCCAGTGGTCAGTGACTATACCACCTCCCCACCTACACCATGGTCAGTTCAGTCTTGTGTCTGTTACTGGTACCATGTAACCCAGTACAACCTTCTTCAATGTCCTGTGGTCAGTGACTATACCACCTCCCCACCTACACCATGGTCAGTTCAGTCTTGTGTCTGTTACTGGTACCATGTAACCCAGTACAACCTTCTTCAATGTCCTGTGGTCAGTGACTATACCACCTCCCCACCTACACCATGGTCAGTTCAGTCTCGTGTCTGTTACTGGTACCATGTAACCCAGTACAACCTACTTCAATGTCCTGTGGTCAGTGACTATACCACCTCCCCACCTACACCATGGTCAGTTCAGTCTTGTGTCTGTTACTGGTACCATGTAACCCAGTACAACCTACTTCAATGTCCAGTGGTCAGTGACTATACCACCTCCCCACCTACACCATGGTCAGTTCAGTCTTGTGTCTGTTACTGGTACCATGTAACCCAGTACAACCTACTTCAATGTCCTGTGGTCAGTGACTATACCACCTCCCCACCTACACCATGGTCAGTTCAGTCTTGTGTCTGTTACTGGTACCATGTAACTCGCTAGAACCTACTTCAATGTCCTGTGGTCAGTGACTATACCACCTCCCCACCTACACCATGGTCAGTTCAGTCTTGTGTCTGTTACTGGTACCATGTAACTCGCTACAACCTACTTCAATGTCCTGTGGTCAGTGACTATACCACCTCCCCACCTACACCATGGTCAGTTCAGTCTTGTGTCTGTTACTGGTACCATGTAACCTAGTACAACCTACTTCAATGTCCAGTGGTCAGTGACTATACCACCTCCCCACCTACACCATGGTCACTTCAGTCTTGTGTCTGTTACTGGTACCATGTAACCCAGTACGACCTACTTCAATGTCCTGTGGTCAGTGACTATACCACCTCCCCACCTACACCATGGTCAGTTCAGTCTTGTGTCTGTTACTGGTACCATGTAACCCAGTACAACCTTCTTCAATGTCCTGTGGTCAGTGACTATACCACCTCCCCCACCTACACCATGGTCAGTTCAGTCTTGTGTCTGTTACTGGTACCATGTAACCCAGTACGACCTACTTCAATGTCCTGTGGTCAGTGACTATACCACCTCCCCCACCTACACCATGGTCAGTTCAGTCTTGTGTCTGTTACTGGTACCATGTAACCCAGTACAACCTACTTCAATGTCCAGTGGTCAGTGACTATACCACCTCCCCACCTACACCATGGTCAGTTCAGTCTTGTGTCTGTTACTGGTACCATGTAACTCGCTAGAACCTACTTCAATGTCCTGTGGTCAGTGACTAAACCACCTCCCCACCTACACCATGGTCAGTTCAGTCTTGTGTCTGTTACTGGTACCATGTAACCCACTAGAACCTACTTCAATGTCCAGTGGTCAGTGACTATACCACTTCCCCCACCTACACCATGGTCAGTTCAATCTTGTGTCTGTTACTGGTACCATGTAACCCAGTACGACCTACTTCAATGTCCTGTGGTCAGTGACTATACCACCTCCCCACCAGACTGCGGTCAGTTCAGGCTTCTGTCTACTACTGGTACCATGTAACCCAGTACGACCTACTTCAATGTCCTGTGGTCAGTGACTATACCACCTCCCCACCTACACCATGGTCAGTTCAGTCTTGTGTCTGTTACTGGTACCATGTAACCCAGTACGACCTACTTCAATGTCCTGTGGTCAGTGACTATACCACCTCCCCACCTACACCATGGTCAGTTCAGTCTTGTGTCTGTTACTGGTACCATGTAACCCAGTACAACCTACTTCAATGTCCAGTGGTCAGTGACTAAACCACTTCCCCCACCTACACCATGGTCAGTTCAGTCTTGTGTCTGTTACTGGTACCATGTAACCCAGTACAACCTACTTCAATGTCCAGTGGTCAGTGACTATACCACCTCCCCACCTACACCATGGTCAGTTCAGTCTTGTGTCTGTTACTGGTACCATGTAACCCAGTACAACCTACTTCAATGTCCTGTGGTCAGTGACTATACCACCTCCCCACCTACACCATGGTCAGTTCAGTCTTGTGTCTGTTACTGGTACCATGTAACCCAGTACAACCTACTTCAATGTCCAGTGGTCAGTGACTAAACCACTTCCCCCACCTACACCATGGTCAGTTCAGTCTTGTGTCTGTTACTGGTACCATGTAACCCAGTACAACCTACTTCAATGTCCAGTGGTCAGTGACTAAACCACTTCCCCCACCTACACCATGGTCAGTTCAGTCTTGTGTCTGTTACTGGTACCATGTAACCCAGTACAACCTACTTCAATGTCCAGTGGTCAGTGACTATACCACCTCCCCACCTACACCATGGTCAGTTCAGTCTTGTGTCTGTTACTGGTACCATGTAACTCGCTAGAACCTACTTCAATGTCCTGTGGTCAGTGACTATACCACCTCCCCCACCTACACCATGGTCAGTTCAGTCTTGTGTCTGTTACTGGTACCATGTAACCCAGTACAACCTACTTCAATGTCCTGTGGTCAGTGACTATACCACCTCCCCACCTACACCATGGTCAGTTCAGTCTTGTGTCTGTTACTGGTACCATGTAACCCAGTACAACCTACTTCAATGTCCTGTGGTCAGTGACTATACCACCTCCCCACCTACACCATGGTCAGTTCAGTCTTGTGTCTGTTACTGGTACCATGTAACTCGCTAGAACCTACTTCAATGTCCTGTGGTCAGTGACTATACCACCTCCCCACCTACACCATGGTCAGTTCAGTCTTGTGTCTGTTACTGGTACCATGTAACTCGCTAGAACCTACTTCAATGTCCTGTGGTCAGTGACTATACCACCTCCCCACCTACACCATGGTCAGTTCAGTCTTGTGTCTGTTACTGGTACCATGTAACCCAGTACAACCTACTTCAATGTCCTGTGGTCAGTGACTATACCACCTCCCCACCTACACCATGGTCAGTTCAGTCTTGTGTCTGTTACTGGTACCATGTAACCCAGTACAACCTACTTCAATGTCCAGTGGTCAGTGATTATACCACCTCCCCACCTACACCATGGTCAGTTCAGTCTTGTGTCTGTTACTGGTACCATGTAACTCGCTAGAACCTACTTCAATGTCCAGTGGTCAGTGACTATACCACCTCCCCACCTACACCATGGTCAGTTCAGTCTTGTGTCTGTTACTGGTACCATGTAACCCAGTACAACCTACTTCAATGTCCTGTGGTCAGTGACTATACCACCTCCCCACCTACACCATGGTCAGTTCAGTCTTGTGTCTGTTACTGGTACCATGTAACTCGCTAGAACCTACTTCAATGTCCAGTGGTCAGTGACTAAACCACTTCCCCCACCTACACCATGGTCAGTTCAGTCTTGTGTCTGTTACTGGTACCATGTAACCCAGTACAACCTACTTCAATGTCCAGTGGTCAGTGACTAAACCACTTCCCCCACCTACACCATGGTCAGTTCAGTCTTGTGTCTGTTACTGGTACCATGTAACCCAGTACAACCTTCTTCAATGTCCTGTGGTCAGTGACTATACCACCTCCCCACCTACACCATGGTCAGTTCAGTCTTGTGTCTGTTACTGGTACCATGTAACCCAGTACAACCTACTTCAATGTCCAGTGGTCAGTGACTAAACCACTTCCCCCACCTACACCATTGTCAGTTCAGTCTTGTGTCTGTTACTGGTACCATGTAACCCAGTACAACCTACTTCAATGTCCAGTGGTCAGTGACTAAACCACTTCCCCCACCTACACCATGGTCAGTTCAGTCTTGTGTCTGTTACTGGTACCATGTAACCCAGTACAACCTACTTCAATGTCCAGTGGTCAGTGACTATACCACCTCCCCACCTACACCATGGTCAGTTCAGTCTTGTGTCTGTTACTGGTACCATGTAACTCGCTAGAACCTACTTCAATGTCCTGTGGTCAGTGACTATACCACCTCCCCACCTACACCATGGTCAGTTCAGTCTTGTGTCTGTTACTGGTACCATGTAACCCAGTACAACCTACTTCAATGTCCTGTGGTCAGTGACTATACCACCTCCCCACCTACACCATGGTCAGTTCAGTCTTGTGTCTGTTACTGGTACCATGTAACTCGCTAGAACCTACTTCAATGTCCAGTGGTCAGTGACTAAACCACTTCCTCCACCAAACTCTGGTCAGTTTAGGCTTCTGTCTGTTACTGGTACCATGTAACCTAGTACAAACCATCTTCAACGTCCAGTGGTCAGTGATTAAACCACCTCCCCCACCAGACTCCGGTCAGTTCAGGCTTCTGTCTACTACTGGTACCATGTAACCCAGTACGACCTACTTCAATGTCCAGTGGTCAGTGACTAAACCACTTCCCCCACCAGACCCTGGTCAATTCAGTCTTCTCTCTGTTACTGGTACCATGTAACCCAGTACAACGTTCTTCAATGTCCTGTGGTCAGTGATTATACCACCTCCCCCACCAAACTCTGGTCAATTCAGGCTTCTGTCTGTTACTGGTACCATGTAACTCACTAGAACCTACTTCAAGGTCATGTGGTCAGTGACTATACCACCTCCCCCACCTACACTATGGTCAGTTCAGGCATCTGTCTGTTACTGGTACCATGTAACCCGGTAGAACCTACTTCATTGTCCAGGGGTCAGTGACTAAACCACCCTACCCGAGCGCCCGTGTCTGTAGATCTTGTCCCGAACGGGTAGAGCTCCTCAGTGGTACTGCCAAGCCAGGGAATTTTTGAAGTTGTCCATCGGTCCCGGGCCAAACGTCCTACCGAACAGACTGGCTAGCTCGTCTTCCTCCATGCCCAGAGCCTCCCCAAGAGCGTCATTGCATTTGCTGCGCACCAACCCTCTATAGAATGTTGAGGTTGAGTCCCCACTGATTGCCGGATCCACTTGCCAGAGGGCCGTGAGCGCCTGGGCACATTCAATGTGCCAGTCACCCACTTTTCTCGGTCTTTGCTTGACCCAGGATTGCTGCTCGGTGAGTGAGACGAGTCTCGGAAAGGCTCGCCTGACAAACGGAGCCCACACCGGATGACCGGTGAGGAATACCTGGAGGTGCCGTAGCCTTAATGCGTGTCTATGCACCGTCAGCCACGGCATCCACAGCCCTCCGTTCGAAGGGTGTTGACAGCAGATGGATCTTCTCACCAAAGGATCCCGCTTTTTCAAAAGGAATCGGAAGAGCGCGCGCTCCATTTTCGCGAGCGTTTTCGCTGGGCAACGTACGACGGTCAAGCGGTAGTAGATGACGGACGCTATATAAGTGTTCGCCACCTCCGCTCGACCTTTCAGGGATAGTTTGCACTCCTCCCACTTCTGGGCGGAGTGCAAACACCCTTCCCGTTACCTCGTCCCAGTTTTTCTCCACCTGGAGGTCCGTTCCGAACCAGACCCTGAGCAGCTACACCGTCGGAGGGCATCGGTTTGCCCCTCCACGTTCCGAGTTGCAAACCGACGGACTTGTCCCGGTTCAGCTTGGCTCCTGTAAACCTTTCGTATTCCTCCAGTAAGGTGCCGATCTTCCCGATTTCCGAGGCGCACGACACCATTACTGTCACGTCATCGGCGTAGGCCGACACCGCTTTCCGCAATCCCGGTTCCAAGGGGATGCCCTGCAACAGCTCCAACTTCCGCAGTAGTGGCTCGAGAGCCAGCACATACAGAAGGGGGGAGAGAGGGCATCCCTGCCGGATGGATCGCGTGATTTGGAACGGCTCCGAGAGGTAACCGTCCACCTTTACCCTTGAGCAGTTGTTGCTGCTGTGCATTGCAGCAATCCAGCCCCTGAAAACGGGTCCGAAGCCTGCTGCCTCGAGCACCGCATCCAGGTACCGATGGTCGACCCTACGCGAACGCCTTAGATTGATTCAAGTTGATCAGGGCCCCACCAAAGCTGGGTCGTTCCCTACCCTCTCTACGATGTATCGGATGAGGTGGACGTTGTTGTGTATGGACCTGGACGGGATTGCGCATGTCTGCGCTTCTCCCACCAAGTTCCCGACGACAAGCGCCACCCTCTTCGATAATACCTTTGTCAAAATCTTTAACTCTGTGTTTAGCAGAGTTATGGGCCTGAGGTTATCTATGTCATCCCCCTTATTCTCTCTCCTTCCACACCGGCATGACTACGCTCTTGGTCACAGAACTTGGAATTATCCCGTTCTGTTGCCAGTTGCAGTAGACCGCCTCGAGGAGACCGGAGAACAAGTCCAGCATCGCTACATAAAGTTCGTATGGTAGATCATCGAGACCCGGAGATTTACGTTTGCCGCATTGGCTCAGCGCTTCCCCTATTTCAGCGGCTGAAATCGGCCTTTCGCAGGACTTCGCCTCCCCGTCCGAGAGCCGCGGCAGACCGTCGAGGTATGGATCGAAATCCATGGCCTCACCCGGCCCGCCGCCCCTCCTGAACAGTCGTGCAAAACGCCGTTGAAAGGCCACGCACATCCGCTCATGTTCAAGGATCACGCGTCCATCCTGGTCCTTCAAAGACCGAATCGTGGACTTGTTTCCACTTTTTGCCTCTGTCACTCGGGCCCAACTAACAGCTTTGGCTTCCTCGTTACCCAGAGCACGTATTTTACTCCTGACAACGCAGTCCTCGTGATTCGTGTCAAAGAACTGGTCTAGGGCCGTCCTTGACGCCAGCACGCCGGACACGTTGCCACTCCTAATCGTCTCTTCTACTCTATCTATCAATTCCCTTTCAGTTCTATTTCTATCTGATGCTAATTCCTGACTAAAACCTATCCATTCTATTATAATTTCTCTCTTGAGAGAGCCCCACCACCTGCTGTTGACAATTGCCCCCGTCAACCGCTGCTTAACTAGAGTGCTAATCAGCTTACTTTAAGCTTTGTTTGTCGGTAAGGACAAGTTTATCTACCAGTAACCGGGTCCTTGTCTATGGCTTCTATCAAGGTTGACCACTGCGGTCACCAACTTGTGATCCGAATAGTCAACGATAAACATTCGTGGACAGCTTAATATGTCCCTATCCTTATTTCTAACTAGGAACCTATCTAGGTACGACCTAGATGTTCCACTGAGATTAGTCCACGTCCACAGTGACACAGTCGGAAAATCTAGTCGATATCTATCGGCCAGATCAAATCGGCCGATTAACCGTTTGAGGCTGTTACACCCCCCTCTATCGAGACATGCCCTTACATAGTCCCAACGTGCATCCAGGATACCATTCCTGTCCCTCACTAAAAGCAAGGAGCGAGACGTTCCCAGAAAAGTTTCTAGGCGTCGGAAGAAGTCCGGTCGCGGTGTCCCAGATGGGGCATACGCTGCCACCAGCCTGAAGGCTCCACCTTCACTACTGCCGGCGTCTAGAACCACCAGTCGACCCTCCGGGTTTAGGTGTACCTTCTGTGTGGCAAGACCCAGGTGTTTTCGCAGCAGAACGCCAACCACCCACCCCCACCCCTCGGCTGACAGAGAGATGCGTAGATCTCAAAGTTGTCGGAGATGAGGGCCAATTGGCGCTCGCTGCTGATCCTGGACTCGCCAATAGCCATTACATTCACTCTGTGCGACTTGAGGTCATTTAAGAGTTTGCCCTGTTTCCAGGACATACCCAGGCCGCGTGCATTCACACATCCAACTCTTATATTGGCCATGTTGGTGCTGAAGAGTTAAAAGGAAGAGGAAAGGAAATTACTTACCTCTTCGTCTCCCGGGGACCAAGCTGCACAATTTCCATGGGGGTGTTGGAAGGGTTGTTTGGTGGGGTGAGGTTTGTGGTGGGGTGAGGACATCAGTGTGTGGTGGGGTTGGGGTGTTTAGTGGGGTGTGGAAACATTTCAATAGGTGGCGGTTAAGTGGTTTGGTGCAGGAGGCCCCCACATCCATTGGATGGTTCTTTTTCTGTGTTATATAGGTATCCATTAGGACTCTAATCATCTTTAGGTGCGGTTTGCCCGCTACGTAGATGAAAGTGATCCCTTCGGTTTCCACCGAAGGGCTATTGTCTAATGCTTTCATCAAAGTTTTATTGTTCTTGTTAATGTATGTATAGTATTTTTGTTGTGTTGTGTTTGTTTTTGTTTGTTGTTCTTGTGCGTGTTTGCGTTTTGTAGTATGTGTTATGTTTTGGGGAGGGGTGTTTTTTTTTGTTTGTGATGTTTGTTCTGTTTGTGCTGGTGGTTGTGTGTTTGTTGCATTTTTGTTAATGTGGTGCCTTCTTTTTTTATTTTCACCTGTTGGAAGGGTTCTCCCTCGTCATCACTGGGTGACGTTGATACGGAGTCCTCTTCTGTGTTGTTGAGGAGGTGTATATTTTGGGATTTTGTTGTGGTTGCTTTTGTATTTGTTTTAGGTGGCGAGGGGTTGGGTGGGACAGTGTCTTGTGTTGTTATTTTCCGTGTTGTTGTGGTTATTGTTGTTGTTGTTGTGGTGGTGGTGGTTGTGTTGTTGTGTTCGGGGTTGGCAGAAGAGCCTCGTTAATTGAGGACAGGCAACCCTCAGGTGACCCGTGTTTAAGCAGTGGTAACATGACGGCCGCCTACCCTCCACTGAAATGTTTATATAGGTTAGCCCATCCAGAATCCAGAGACACGCGTTGTGGGATATTAGCTTATCGTTCTGGGCTCATTTGCACCAGAACTTCTACGCTAGTCCCACTAAATACACCCCCGGAGGACTTTCCTACTGAGATTATCCTGTCTTCCTCAAAATCAATGAATCCACATAGTATCCACCAAATATTTACATTTGGTGTGATACTCATAATTTTTATTTTTTGTGTCCTTTTTCCCCTGTATGTGGGGAAAAAGGTGAAACGGGGGAAACAAATGGGTGATACAGCGTATTTTTGTGCCGTTGGCTGGTCATTCATTAGCACCAAAATGCTACCAAACAGTTTTCCTCTTTGGATGAAGGTTATGTCCTTCATTGCATCTTTTAGAACCAGCTCAATTCATTTTGTGATAATTGAGCTGGTTTTCTAGTTTCGTTAGATATTGTCCTGAAAATCACAGTTTCAGGACAGCCTTTCTATGTAATACCTGTGGAGAATTGATGCTAAAAGCACCGTTTTGTCCAAAAGTCACGTATTGTTTTGCGTCTTGTAGTATTTGTTTTGCATTAGTTATGTCAATTGGCGTGTATAGTTCTGTTTTTTTTACAGTTTGTGCGAAGGTTGTTTTGGTGTTGTTGTCTTTTTTGTTGCTGTTGTTGTCACTGTTGTTGATGTTGTTCATATTTTCCTTGGTGTTGTTATTGTTGCAGTTGTTGGTTGTGGTGTTATCGTCATTGTTCTTGTTGTTGGTGCTGGTATTATTTACCGGGTTTGGTTCCGTGGTTGCAATATTTACAACGTTTTTCGATAAGGCGAGGGGGGAAGGCTGCAAACTTTGTACTCCTACCTTCTCTCCACCACTTTTCTTAGTGGGCATGGCACTCACTACAGTGTGCGAGATTGAAATGGCATCCATTATTGACTACCAAGTCTACACAGATTTTTGAGATGAAAATTTCGCCCCAAGAAGGGGCGAAAATTAGTTAACTCAACATCTGAAGGCCCAGACAAGGGGTTAAACTAAACAATACTAACAAATTGAACAATGAACTCAGTTTTTGAACAATAATCAGTAAAAAATTCGGAGCGAAGTAATGTACGTCTACCAACCACGAAGATAGATAGATAGATAGATTTCTTTATTTGCCAGAAGGGCGCACAAGAAAAGGGGAAAATACAAAGACATGCCGGGATTTTACATACAATCGTGTAAAAAAAATAAAACAAACAATTACAACAAACGAAATCCCCAATAGGGGGGAAGCCCCACAAATGGGTTGTTTAATACCCCGTCGATAGAACAACCCTCAACTTCAGGAGCGTGTTGTGCAAGTGCACCTTTCCTTCTTTTGCTCTCTTCTTTAACCTACAGGCTTATAAACAGAGAAGTTCCAATCACTCGGGCCATTTTTGCCACATTCACCCACCTTTCAGTAAATTTACTGGTGTGCAGTGCCTTCCTCTCCACTCTGATTCTCCTTCGAAAGTGATACTTAAAGAAGGGAATCAACTGTTGTCTGGAGAGAAAGGCATCTGTCCTCAGTCCTTACAATCTCGTCCACCATATAACGTCTTTCACCATAGCCACTATACAGAGGAAAACCGCCTCTCTTTCGTTTTTGAAAGAGGCTGGTGGTTTGATCTTTATTATGGACTCGGCAGTCAATTGGATTTGTCCCATATACGACAGCAGTTGTTCTGTCTAATTCCACAGGTCGGTTACGCCCGGACAGTGTACAATTGCGTGCAGGACGGTTTCAATGTTCTGCGCGCATCTTGGACACGTCCTCTGAGAAGGATCCCTGACGCGTCGTCCGTGCCTGTAGATCTTGTCACGAACTGGTAGAGCTCCTCGGTAGCACTGCCAGGCCTGGGACATCTGGAAGTTGTCCATAGGTCCCAGGCGGAGAGTCCTACCAAACAGACTGGTGAGCTCATCGTCTTGGACGGCCAGAGTCTCTCCGAGCACGTCGTTGCCCTTTTAACGTACAATCCCTCCATAGAATGTCGAAATGGAGCGCATTCAATGTGCGCATTCAATGTGCCAGGCGCCCATCGTTTTCGGTCTTTTCTTGACCCAGGACTGCAGCTCCGTCAACGAGACGGGCTGCGGGAAAGCCTGTCTCACAAACGGTGCCCACACCGGTTGGGGGTCGGTGAGGAATACCTGGAGATGCCGCAGCCTCAGCGCATGTTTGCGCATCATCAGCCACGGTATTCCCAGCCCTCCGTTGGAACGGTGCTGACAGCAGACGGATCTCCTCACCAGCGGAGCCTGCTTCTTCCACAGAAACTGGAAGAGCATGCGTTCCATCTTGACGAGGTGTTCACGGGGACAAGGCACGACAGTCAAGCGGTAGTAGATGACGGACGCTATGAAAGTGTTCGCCACCTCCGCTCGACCTTTCAAGGACAGTTTGCACTCTGCCCATTTCTGGGTGAGTGCAAACACCATGGCCGTGGCCTCGTTCCAGTTTTTCTCCACCTGGATGTCTGGACCGAACCAGACCCCGAGCAATTTCACCGGTCCGTCCAGCGTCCTACGACGCTGTCGGACGTCATCGGTTTGCCTCTCCACGTACCGAGTTGCAAACCGACACACTTACCGGGTTTAGTTTTGCTCCCGTCAGCGTTTCGTATTCTTTCAGTAAGTTGCCGATTACCCCGATTTCCGAGGTGCCGTCACGTCGTCGGCATAAGCCGACGCTGCTTTGCGCAGTCGCGGTTCTAGAGGGATGCCCTGCAACAGCTCCAATTTCCGCGGTAGTGGCTCTAGAGTCAATACATACATAATGGAGGAGAGAGGGCACCCCTGTCGAATGGAACGAGTGATTGCGAACGGCTCCGATAGGTAGCCGTTCACCTTGACCCTCGAGCAGATGCTGGTGTGCATCGCCTCGATCCAGCCTCTGAACACGGGAGCGAAACCGGCCGCCTTGAGAACCGCTTCCAAGTATCGATGGTCGACCCTATCGAATGCCTTAGACTGATCCAAATTGATCAGAGCCCCAGCGAAGCCGGGTTTACTACCCACCCTCTCTATGATGTATCGCATGAGGTGGAGGTTGTCGTGTATGGACCTGGTCGGGATTGCACACGTTTGTGCTTTCCTTACCAGGTTCTCGACGACAAGCGCCAATCTCGTCGCTAGCACCTTGGCCAAAATCTTTAACTCTGTGTTGAGCAGAGTTATGGGCCTGAAGTTGTTCATTTCGTCCCCCTTGTTCTCGTCATTCCTGATCTGCGTTACTACGCCCTCGCCTGCAGAACTGGGAATTCTCCCGTTCTGCTGCCAATTGCAGTAGACGGCTTCGAGGACGCCAGAGAACAAGACCGGCATGCATATGTAAAACTCGTAGGGTAGACCATCTAGACCGGGTGACTTGCGTTTCCCGCAGTGGCCCAGAGCGTCCCGTATCTCAGTGTCCGTGATCGGTCTTTCGCAGAACTCGGCGTCGGTGTTCGAGAGATGCGGCAGGCCGTCGAGGTATGAACTAAAGTCCATTGCCCCGTTCGGCTCACCGTCGTTCTGCTTAAACAGTTGCGCAAAGTGCCGCTGAAAGGCCGCGTACATTTGCTTGGGGTCAAGTAGCACGCGTTCGTTTTGGTCTTTCAAAGACCGAATCGTGGACTTGTTACCTCTTTTTGCCTCCGCCAGTCGGGCCCAGCTGACAGCTTTCACTCCTTCGTTTCCTAGAGCACATGGTTTGCTTCTGACCACACAGCCTTCGTGTTTCGCATCGAAGAACTGGTCCAGTGCCGTTCTCGACGCTAACACTCTAGCCGCGTTGCCACTTCTAAGTGCCTCCTCTACCTTGGCTGCTAGTTCTCTTTCTATTTTATTTTTCTCTAAGGCTAACTCTCTGCTATACCCTATAGATTCTATTCTAATTGCTTTCTTGAGAGAGTACCACCATCTATTGTTGACGATGGCTCCCATTAACTGTTGCTTTGACTAGTCTACTTATCCGTTCACTGTAAGCTTTACGTGCCGGCAATGACACGTTCAGCTTCCAGTATCCGGGTCCCTGTCTATGCGGTTTGCCCACGTCCACTGTAGTGCAGTCGGGAAATCCAGTCGATACCTATCGGCCAGTTGGAATTGGCCGATTAAAGTTTTGAAGCTGTTGCACCCCGCTCTACTGGGACATGCTCCCACATAGTCCGATCGTGCATCTAGGATACCATTCCAGTCCCCCATTAAAAGTAAGGAGCGAGACGTTCCCAGAAAAGACTCTAGACGCTTAAAGAAGTCTGGCCGTGATTGCGATTGCCCGGTCGGGGCATAAACGACCACCAGTCTGAAGGCTCCACCTCCAATACTGTTCACGTCTAGGACTACCAGTCGACCCTCCGGGTCCAAGTGTACTTGTTGTACTTCGACGTCCAGGTTCTTCCGAAACATGACAGCCATTCCACCTCCACCTCCTGGCTGACAGAGAGATGCGTAGATCTCAAAGTCGTCGAAGATGGGCGTTAGTTGCTGCCTGTTGTGGATCCTGGACTCGGTGATGGCTATCACATCCATACCGTGTGACCTAAGGTCGTTTAAAAGTTGGCCCTGTTTCCAGGGCATCCCTAGGCCACGAACATTCACGCTTCCAACTCGTAAACTAGCCATGTTGGTGAAGAAGAGTTGGAGAAAAAGGACGAAAGGTGCACTTACCTTTTCGTTTCCTGGAGATCGAGCTGTTCAATCTCCATTTGGGTGCTGGATGGGGTGTTGAGTGGGGTGGGGAAACATTTTAACAGGACGCGGTTGATGGGTTTGTGGCAGGGGTTGCCCACGTCCTATGAAAATTTATTTTTTAGGTCACTATAGGTCTCCATAGAAACCCTTATAAGTTTAAGGTGTAGAGACGATTCTGCCTTGACGAAAGTTTTGCCTCCGTCTTCACCTTGGGGTTTTGGGAGATGACCTCCATCAAACTCTTGTTGTTTGTGTTGATGTATGCGTATTGTTGTGTTGTTTTAGTTTGTTGTTCGTCCGGGAGTTTTCTTTTTATGGTGGGTGCTTGTGTTTGGGGTGGTGTTGGTGCTGGTTTTGCTGATAGGGGGATGTTTGACTGTGGTGTTGTTTGTGTTGTTGTTTGTGTCTGTGGTTGTGTGTTGGTGTTGGTGATTGGAGTTTTGGGTTTTTGTGTTGTCTCTTTTTTGTTTTTTAGATTTCCGCGGTTCTCCCTCTTCTTCACTTAAAGAAGGAGAAGCAGCTTCATCCGTCGATGAATAATCATCGTCAGGTGTGTGGGGTAGGGGTATGTTGTGTGGTGGCGGTGTTTCAGTGTGTGTGTTTGTGGTAGTGTTTGATGAAGTTGGATGGAGTGGGGCTGTGTTCTTCAGGGGTGTTGTCTCTGCTTTTTCTGTTGTTGTCGGTTGAGTGGCTGTTTGTTTTGGTGTGTTTGCTCGATTCGTCTGTCGTTGTACTTGTGGTGGTGGTGGTTGTTTTGGTGTTGTTGTTGGTAATAGTATTTTTTTAATTATGTTGTTATTGTGTGTTTGTGGACAAGAGGCTTTTAGGTGAGCTGTGCTACCACAGCGAAAGCAATGAAATGTTCGTCCTTCTACCGAAATGTTTATTTTGTTGTTATCATCGATGACGACACTTTCGGGTACTTTGGAGATTCTCTCCGGCTTCATTTGTAACAGAATCTCCAAATCAGTACCCGCCCACCTTTGTCGAATAGATTTTCGTATCGAAAAAAATCATATCAGTTTCTGGCTCTACGAAGCCAGCCACGATCCACCAGATGTTATTGTTTGGGGGTATATTTTTTATTTTTATTTTTTGTGTCCTTTTTCCCATGTATGTAGGGAAAAAGGTGAATGCTTTTGACACCATTGGTGTCACAGAATGTTTTGGGGCGAGTGCCTCGCTTTTAAACAGTACGGAAACACTTCCGTACTGTTTTCATCGCTGGAGAATATCGCTATTTGCTAGAATTTCCTTGAAAGTAGCTTCTATATCTGCTTGGCTAACAAATGTCGGCTTTCTCGTGGAATTGGACACAGTCCTAAAGGTGACTGATCTGCGAATTGTGTCTTACTTTATTTCAAGGGGTGAGTTAATTTTGAACCCACCTTTTTCTTCGAAAGTTACAAATTTTCTCCCTTGCTGGAGCATATCTCTTGAATTGGAGATATCAAGATTTATAAAATCTTGTTTTTTATTCACTGTTTCAGCGAAAAACATTTTCTTTTTTTGTGTGGTGTTGCTGTTGTTGTTATTGTTATCGTTGTTAGCCTCGGTGTTGGAAATCTCAGTTCCTTGACGAGGTGAAACATTATGTGTAGATGTATCTGTGGAGTTGTTGATGTCTTTTTCATGTGTATGTATGTTAATAGGTTTGATTTCTGTGTTTTCATGTGAGTTTGTGTTATTTTCTCCGCTTCGACGGTAGAAATTGTACAATTTTCGAGTGGTAACATTTGTTTCTCTTTGTTGACAGTCGTTTCTATGGCGACGTCCATAGTAGCAGAAGCAGATATAACGTCAATATCCGCCTCTTTCTCTCTCTTTTCTCTATTGACGTTCTCCAGCGTTCTTGTGTTGTTCAAGTTTTATAGTCTGTAAAATTTGATATTTTAAAACAAGATTTTAAAAAAAACTTTCGCTCCTAGAGGGGCGAAATATGGGATTTCCACCCAGCTGGGGGTTAATCTACAAAATAATATGTTTTTTCAAACAATTTGTTCTGTTTTTCGTATATAAATTTACAAAAAGTCTTACCTGCGATGTTCCACGCGTCAGACAGAAAGAGAGATAGATAGATAGATACATAGATATATTTCTTTATTAGCCACAAGGGCGCACAAGAAAAGGGGATAAAACAAAGACACATGCCGGGGATTTTACATACAGTCGTGTAAAAAATATAAAAACAAACAATTACAACAATCGAAATCCCCAATAGGGGGGAGGCGTCACAAATGGGTTGTTTAATACCCCGTCGATAGAACAACCCTAAACTCCAGGAGCGTGTTGTGAAAGTGCTCCTTTCTTCCTTTTGCTCTCTTCCTCAACCTACAGGCTTATAAACAGAGAAGGCCCAATCACTCGGGCCATTTTCGCTTCATTCACCCACCTTTCAGTAAATTTACTGGGGTGCAGTGCCTCTCTCTCTATTCTGATTCTCCTTCTAAAGTGATACTTAAAGAATGGAATCAATTGTTGTCCGGAGAGAAAGGCATCTATCCTCAGTCCTCTCAACCTCGTCCACCATATAACCTCTTTCACCATAGCCACTATACAGAGGAAAACCGCCTCTCTTTCATTTTTGAAGGAGGGTGGCTGTTTGATTATGACAATGGACTCAGTGGTCAACTGGATTGGTTCCACCCGCTACAATAGTCGTTCTACATAGCTCCACTGGTCGGTAACGCCCGGGCAGTGTACAAATGCGTGGGCGACGGTTTCCTCGTCGCGCACGCATCTCGGACAGATCTTTTTCGAAGGGTCCCTACCCGGGCGCCCGTGTCTGTAGAGCTTGTCTCGAACTGGTAGAGCTCCTCGGTAGCACTGCCAGGCCAGGGATTTTGGATGTTGTTCATTGGTCCCGGGCGGAAGGTCCTACCGAACAGACTGGCCAGTTCGTCCTCCTCTACGCCTAGAGTTTCTCCGAGCGTGTCGTCGCACTTGCTGCGGACCAACCCTCTATAGAATGTCGAAGTGGAGTCTCCATTGATCGCCGGGTCCGTTTGCCAGAGGACTGGTAGCGCCTGAGCACATTCGATGTGCTAGTCGCCCAGTTTCCTCGGTCTTTGCTTAACCCAGGACTGCAGCTCGGTCAGCGAGACAAGTCGTGGGAAGGCTCGCCTCACGAACAGCCTGAGCGCGTGTTTGCGCATCGTCAGCCACGGCATCCCCAGCCCTCCGTTTGAAGGGTGTTGGCAGCAGATGGATCTTCTCACCAAAGGAGCCCGTTTCTTCCAAAGGATTTGGAAGAGCGCGCGCTCCATTTTGGTGAGCGTTTTGGCTGGACAAGGCACAACGGTCAAGCGGGAGTAGATGACGGAGGCTATAAAAGTGTTCGCCACCTCCGCTTGACCTTTCAAGGATAGTTTGCACTCGGCCCACTTCTGGGTGAGCACAAACATCTTGGCCGTCACCTCGTTCCAGTTCTTCTCCACCCGGAGGTCCGGACCAAACCATACCCCGAGCAGCTTTACCGGTCCTTCCGTCCAGCGTCCGACGACGCCATCGGAAGGCATCGGTTTGCCTCTCAACGTTCCGAGTTGCAAACCGATGGATTTGTCCCTGTTCAGCTTCGCTCCTGTGAATCTTTCGTATTCCTTCAGTAAGGTACCTATCTCCCCGATTTGCGAGGTGCTCGACACCATTACTGTCACGTCCTCGGCGTAGGCCGACGTCGCTTTTCGCAGTCCCGGTTCCAAAGGGATGCCCTGCAATAGCTCCAACTTCCGCAGTAGTGGCTCGAAGTCAGTACGTACAGAAGGGAGGAGAGAGGGCATCCCTGTCGGATGGATCGCGTGATATGGAACGGCTGTTAGAGGTAGCCGTTCACCTTGACCCTTGAGCACGGTTCCAAAGCCTCCCGCCTCGAGCACCGGATCCAGGTAAAGATGGTCAACCCTATCGAAAGCCTTAGACTGATCCAAGTTGATCAGGGCGCCACCGAAGCCGGGTTTACACTCTACCCTCTCTATGATGTATCGCATGAGGTGCAGGTTGTCGTGTATGGACCTGGTCGGGATTGGCGCATGTCTGCGCTTCTCCCACCAGGTTCTCGACGACAAGCGCCAGCCTCTTTGCCAACACCTTGGCCAAAATCTGTAACTCTGTGTTTAGCAGAGTTATGGGCCGGAAGTTGCCTATGTCATCCCTCTTATTCTCGTCCTTCCTGATTAGTGTGACCACGCCCCCGGTTACAGAACTGGGAATTCTCCCGTTCTGTTGCCAGTTGCAGTAGACCGCTTCCAGGAGACCGGAAAATAAGTCCGGCATTGCTACGTAAAATTCGTAGGGCAGACTGTCGAGACCTGGAGATTTGCGTTTGCTGCATTGGCTCAGCGCGTCCCCTATCTCAGTGGCTGAAATCGGCTTTTCGCAGAACTTTTCCTCACTGTCCGAGAGTCGCGGTAGGCCGTCGAGGTATGGACCGAAATCCATAGCCTCATCCCCCCCCCCCCCCAAACAGCTGAGCAAAGTGCCGCTGAAAAGCCGCACACATCTGCTTCGGCTCACGTATCACGCGTCCGTGTTGGTCCTTCAAAGACCGAATCGTGGACTTGTTGCCACTTTTTGCCTCCGTCACTCGGGCCCAGCTAACAGCTTTGGCTCCCTCGTTTCCCAGAGCACGTATTTTGCTTCTGACAACGCAGCCCTCGTGCTTTGCGTCGAAGAACTGGTCCAAAGCCGTTCTCGTTTCTAGCACGCTGGCTACGTTGCCACTTCTAATTGCCTCTTCTACTTTATCTACCAGTTCCTCGGTTCTATTTCTATCTAACGCTAATTCTTTATAAAAACTATCGAGTCTAATCTAACTGCCCTCTTGAGAGAGTACCACCATCTGTTGTTGACAATGGCCCTGTCAAGTGCTGTTTAACTAACGTGCTAATCCGTCTACTGCAGGCTTTGCTTGTCGGTAACGACAAGTTCAGCTTCCAGTAGCCGGGCCCTTGTCTATGGGTTCTATCAAGGTTGGCCATGCAGGTCACTAGTTTGTGATCTGAATAGGCAACCATGAACATTTGTGGACAGCTTAACATGTCCATATCCTTATTTCTAACTAGAACCCTATCTAGGTACGATCTTGATGTTCCGCTACGATTACTCCACGTCCACAGTGGCGCAGTCGGAAAATCTAGTCGATATCTATCGGCCAGGTCAAATCGGTCGATTAACTATTTGAGGCTGCTACAACCCCCTTTATCGGGACATGCTCCCACATAGTCCCAACGTGCATCTAGGATTCCATTCCAGTCCCCCACTAAAAGCAAGGAGCGGGACGTTCCCAGAAAAGTCTCTAGACGTTTGAAGAAGTCTGGCCGCGGTGGCCCGGATGGGGCATATGCGGCCACCAGCCTGAAGGCTCCACCTTCACTACCGTTAACGTCTAGGACCACCAGTCGACCCTCCGGGTCCAGATGTACCGTCTGTGTTACGAGGCCCAGGTGTTTCCGCCGCAAAACGGCAACTCCGCCCCCACCCCCCGGTTGACAGAGAGATGCGTAGATCTCAAAGTCATCGAAGATGGGGGCCAGCTGTCGCTCGCTGTGGATACTGGACTCGTAAATGGCTACCACATCCATACTGTGTGACCTGAGGTCGTTTAAGAGTTTGCCCTGTTTCCAGGGCATCCCCAGACCGCGTACGTTCACACATCCAGCTCTTATAATGGCCATGTTGGTGCTGAAAAGTTAAAAGAGAAAAAGAGATCACTCACCCTTCGTCTCCTGGGGACCAGGCCGCACGATTTACATGGGGGTGTTGGAGGGGTTGTCTGGATTGGTGGTGGTTTCCGG
Organism: Eledone cirrhosa; assembly: GCA_964016885.1. Taxonomy (NCBI): domain Eukaryota; kingdom Metazoa; phylum Mollusca; class Cephalopoda; order Octopoda; family Eledonidae; genus Eledone; species Eledone cirrhosa. Next base: position 7,835,797 of record OZ024744.1, on the reverse strand, counting down.
CGGGGTGGGGACGGAGATGTTTGGTGGCGTGGGGTCTGGTGGGATGGGGGTGTCTGGGGTGGGGAGACATTTGAGAAGGACGCGGTTGAGTGGTTTCACGCAGTAATTCCCCACATCCTTCTCAAATGTTTCTTTTAGGGACCTATAAGTTTGTATAGGGACCCTAATCAGTTTTCTTTCTTTTCGAACGATGGGGTTCTCCCTCGTCTTCACTGGGTGATGGCGAGATAGCCTCATCCGTTGTATCGTCTGCGTGATTGGGAGGGGTATGTCTTGGGGAGCTGTTGTATCTGTATGTGATTTTGCAGTGGTTTTAGGTGGAGTGGGGTTGGGTGGGACTGTGTTTGTTGTGGTTATTTTTGTGTGTTGGTGTTGTTGTTGTTGTTGTGGTGGTGTTGGTGGTTGTGTTGTTTTGATGGGTGTCGGCAGAAGAGCCTTTTTTTATTCATTAATTTAGGAAAGGAAGCCCTCAGGTGACCCCTGCTAAAGCAATGGTAACATGAAGGCCGCCTACCCTCAACCGAAAAGTTTATGTAGGTGAGTCCGTCCAGGAGTACACGTTGTGGGATCATAGCTATTCGCTCTGGGCTCATTTGCACCAGAACTTCAATGCTAGTCCCATTGAATACATCTCTGGGGGACTTTCCTACTGACAGTATTCTGTCTTCATCAAAATTGATGAAGCCGCACAGTATCCACCATATGTTCACCTTTGGTGTGACACTCGTGATTCTGATCTTTTGTGTCCTTTTTCCCATGTATGTAGGGAAAAAGGTGTACAGGTTGGATACAATTGGCGACACAGAGTAATTTTGGGCCGTCAATTGATCCTTCATGAGTACCTAAATACTCCCAAAAAGTTTGCTTCTTTGAATGAATGCAATATCATTCATTGAATTTTTGAAAACCAGTTCAATTTCTTTCTGTGACAATTGGACTGGTTTTCGGGTAGAATTGGAAACTGTCCTACAAACTATCGTTTTGAGAGCAGTTTCCTTGCGAATTTCTACCGAAGAATTGATGCTGAAAGCACCATTTTTTTCGAAAGTGACATATCTCCTAGCGTCCTTTAAAAGTTGTTCAGCATTTGTTATGTCGAGATATATCAATTCCTTTTTTTTTTAACTTTCTCTGCAAAGGAGATTTTTGGTTTCTTTGTGGAATTCGCGTTGTTGGTGTTGTCATTATTGTTATTATTGTTGTTGTTATTCTTGTTGTCACCGATGTTGGTATTATTCGAATTTTCCTTGGTGTTGTTGTTGTCTTTGATGCTGGTGTTATTAGTGTTGTCTTTATTTTTTTCTTTGTTGTTGTTATCATTGTTGCTTTTATCATCATTATTGGTGTTGCTGTTATTTTTGTTGTCATTGAATTGTTTGGTGTCATTTGTGTTGTTTGGATGTGAATTCATTTTTACATTTTCATTTCGTCTTTCCATCTCTATAGTATCTAGTGAAGAAGACGTTGTTGACTGCGAGCTTTGTAGTCTTACCGCCTCTCCACCACCATTATCGTTGGACACAGCGTTCATAACGTAATCAAAATTTTACAATATTTTTTCCAAGATTCGATGGAGAAAAATTTTTTCAAATGGATATTCCGCCCCTGTAGGGGCGAAAATGAGTTGACCCACCACCTGAAGGTCCAGACGGGGCGTCATGTTACACAATGATATAAAATTTAACTAAAAACTCACGTTTTTTTCTTACATAAATTAACGGAAACTTCTCCGCGAAGTTACACACGTCTGATAGAGAGATAGATAGATAGATAGATAGATAGATAGATAGATAGATAGATAGATAGATAGATAGATAGATAGATAGATAGATAGATAGATAGATAATTGAGTAAAATGACAGGAGGTCAGACTGGTGAAATTCTTTCAAAGATTTATTTTATCAAACACTATGTACATTTCAGTGGCCAAGTTCCGTAAGATCCTAGTGACATCATCAGGTGTTTGTTGCATAATAGTTATTTAATAAAGGAATTTCATTTCATTTCATTTCATTTGAGTTTGAGTCCATGCTCAGGCCAAGTCGAAGACTCCACCCTCAGAGTCTGGTGTGGTTGCCAGGTTGGATTCTCTGTTTAATTTTGACATGTGTAGGAGCGAGTTTGAGTCAGTTTGTGCTCGTTGTGTATATCCTGGGAGATGGGGTTCATCTCTAATGGTGCTTAAGTATCTATCCAGCTGCAATTTGAATGATTCCACACTGCATCCTGATAGATTTCTGACATGTACCAGAATGGAGTTGAATAGCTGTGCCCCTCTAACCAACAGACTTGACTCTCGCAGGGTTTTTGCTGCCTGGCCAGCCCTTTTGTTGATTGGTGGTAGCTGGCAGCGTCTTCCGTGGCGCAGTGAGTGGTAGGTTTTGATACCAAAGTTTGGCACCTTTTGCTCTATCATTTTCCAAATGTATATAATTCGGTATCGCTCAAATCTTCTTTCTATTGAGTACATCTTCAAGGTTCTGATTCTTTGCCAATAGTCCAGGTCCCTCGTTTCTGAGAAGTATGAGGTAACATTTCTTTGGAGCGATTCCATCTTAGATAGTTGGCCCTTTGTTGTTGGTGACCACAACTGAGAACAGTAGTCAATCCTCGGAAGTATCATACTGTTCCAGAGGGTTTTCATTGTTGAGGTATCTCTTGATTTGAAGGTGCGCAAGATCCACCCGCTGTACTTTCTTGTAGTAAGACAGACTGAGTCAAGGTGTTCTCTGAATTTTAGGCTGGTTCCCATGTGGATGCCTAAATCTTTCACACACTGTTTTTCCATTATTTGTTGTCCTGATGGGTTTCTGTAGTTTGTTGTATTTTTCAGATCTTGATCTGTTCCGTAGCGAATTAGTTCAAACTTCTTATCATTGAACAACATGTTGTTTGTTTCCTGCCATTTGTATATGGTGGTTAGGTCCTTTTGTAAGGCCTCTGTATCCACCTCGTCTTTGATTTGTCTCATGACCCTGGTGTCATCAGCAAAGGATGAGACGTTGCTGGTTGTATCTTCATCTATGTCAGAGATGAGGATGAGAAACAGGATCGGGCCGAGTACTGTACCCTGAGGAACACTGCTGGTCACAGGTGATGGTGTTGAATGGGTTCCATTCACAGTGACTGTTTGAGTTCTATTTGTAAGGAACTCATGTATCCATGTACCAACTTTTCCTCCTACTCCTAGCTTTCGAAGTTTGTGTCCCAGGATGCCATGATCTACCTTGTCAAATGTCTTGGCAAAGTCGAGGTAAATAACATCTGTGTTGTATCCATTCTCTAGATTTTCTAGGATTTGGTCATGGTGTGCCAGTAGTTGGGAAAGACATGATCTACCTAACCTGAATCCATGCTGATTGCAATTCATCAGATTGTTGGATTCCACGAACTATTATTTCGAAGACCTTGATAATGTGTGATGTCAGTGAGATTGGTCGGTAGTTCTTTGGTTTTGATTTGCTGTCCCCTTTATGTATTGGAGTTATGTGTGCTTCTTTATATGTATTTGGTATTTTGCCATTCTCCATAGATTCCTTCCATATCATGTAAAGGGGTTTCAACAATTGTACCTTGCAGTTTTTAAGTATCATGGCATTGAAACCATCAGGCCCCGCAGCCGAGTGCATGGAGAGCTTGTCTATGGCTCTTTCTATGTCTTCTGGGTTGAAATCAATGTCGGATAGGGTAGGTTTAGTATGGTCGATATCCTTGAAGAATTCTCCTGGGTCATGGATCTTCATGGGTTTAGATGGCTCACTGAAGACACTTTCATACTGTTGACCCAATATTTCTGCCATTTCAATAGGGTTATTCACAACATCCCCATTTTGTCTCTGGAGAGGTCCTATTGTTGACTTGGTATTCGAGTATTTCTTTGCAAAACTGTAGAAACATTTTGGATTTTTCTTGATGTTTTCTATGGCTCTCTTTTCTGAGAGAATAATGGTAAACACATACCAAGAGGCTAAAAAACACAATAGAATTAATAATATAACTAGTATTTATAACTAATAACTGGCTGGTATACGTTGCTTCAAAAACCAACTATACTGACTCTTCTGGTCACGTGTGACATGAGCCTGTGGACGTTTCCTGGAGTGCTTGGAAATAATAGAAATTTCCCTATTCTTGATATGAGACTTTACTCGGAAATGTTCGCGGGCTTATGAATCTGCGGTGACTGTGAAGCTATTATTTCAGTAGCTAACGAAAGACACTCATTTCTCTACATCACAAACACACAGTGATGGAAGGAACCTTTATCAGGACTATCAAAGATACATTTAATTTTTACATTAATGCTTCCTTCTAATTCTTTAATCAAATTTAAATTTTAAACTTAAATTTTACATTTTTAATCTTTTATCTTAACTTTAAATTCTACCTTAAAACTTGTTAGTTTCTAGATCTGAATATACTATATTTATTTTTATAGAACTTTAGGCTGACCCCAACTGAATATTTTCCTCTGTAACTTAATCTCCTTTACTACTAACATGTGTCCAAATGGCAGTGAGTGGTAGCGTTGTAGTAGTAGGTGTACTACGTTTACAACCCCCTAACCCAACCAGCAGGGTGGTAGTAGTATGCGTACTAAGCATACTAGTAGCCCCCTAACCAAATTAGTAGCCCCCTAACTAAACCGGTAAGACGAAATTGATGAGAATCCTCACTCGAAGGTAGTCAGCCAAACTGACAACAACTGACAACCTTTGAGTCAAAACATTTTTCTTTTTTTGTTAGCCTCTTGGATTGTGTTTACCATTATTCCTTTATTATATTACTATTATGCAATAAACTCCTGATGATGTCACCAGGACCTTATGGAACTTGGTCACTGAAATGTATATAATATCTGCTATGATTAATCTTTAAAGGAATTTCACCAGTCCGGCCTCCTCTCATTTTACTCATTAATATTTAATTCCGTTCTCGCACCACCAACATGATTCAATATCAAAGATGGATGAGTTGCAAAATGTCGAGTGCTTTTCATAATATTACATTATGGTTGACTATATGAATGACCAGTTCTTTCCATTGGTGAACCACCAAACTTAAATATATATATATATATATGTACAGCCACCGGAAATAACATCTGTGAAATAAACAACTCTATCTATCTGCTTAGCTAGCTACCTCACCGTGAAACAAACAACCCTTTGAGCCACCAAAATAAAACGCCTACGCAGCGGCTAAACATCAAATGATTATTTTTGTATAAATAGAGTGATTCCAAACACTTTCGCCAGTCGACCTTTGGCAGAGTCAACTCGCGTATCGTTGTTCCTCTCCTCTGCCACGCTTGTCACTCTCACAAGCCTTGTACCTCTGTATCGTCGCTTCATGTATGAAAATAAATAGCTGACCGAAACTACATCTCTCGCCTTGCTCGTCCTTTCAACTTGTGCTTCCGTTTGATCATCCTTACCGTATGTGACAACAGTCCTTTTAAGGGCTATTCTCGGATCCGATCAGAAGAAGTGACCAGACCGACTAAACACGTCGCTACATATATATATACATATATATACATAGAGAGAGAGGGGGAGGGGGGAGATTGAGAGAGAGGGGGAGAGAGAGACAGAGAGAGAGAGGGGGAGAGAGATATACATAGATAGATAGTCTGCGGAACTTTGACCGAGAATATATATATATCGGAACGAGTAGGACCCCGACGGCTGAGCTCAAGCCGTTTCGACGGCTAATTCTGCGTCCAGAATTAGCCATCGAAACGGCTTGAGCTCAGCCGTCGGGGTCCTACTCGTTCCTATTACCCACTCTGCTACCTTAAGTATTGAGTACTTTGGTGCGTTATGGTCCATCTGGTTCCTTACCACATTTCCTTCGTTATATATATATATATATATATATATATATATATATATATATATATATATATATATATAACAAGAAGAGTACAAAAAAAGTAACGATTCCATTAAAATATATACCTAATGGTCAAATGTGCTGAGTAATACCAATATAGATAGAATACAAACAAATAGAAAGAAAGAAAACAAAAAACAAAACGAAATTCAATATGTTGTTCCATTTTTTTATCATTAAATCAAATAACAAAACTACATGTGATCTCTGCCAATTTTAGGCAGATCACAAGAAATCTGGGTTGCCATTTTTACTTTATTTTCTTTTTGAAATTGTATTTTTCATTTCAGTTTTATTCTTTCGAATCACATTTTCTAAATATTTTGGCGTAAAATCAGAAAAAAAGCTTATATATATATATATATATATATATATACATATATATATACATATATATATATATATACATAGATATATATTACATAAATATATGTATATATATATATGAGTATATATATGTAACTATATATATATATATATATGCATATATATGTGTATATATATTCGTATATGTATAATTATATATATATAAATGTGTATATATATATGTAAATATATATATATATATATAATAAATCGGGAGAAATGTTTGAATATTTGAGTTAAATGAAAGCATATACATACATATATATATATATATATATATATATATATATATATATATATATATATACATACATATATATATATATATATACATACATATATATATACATATATATATACATATATATACACACACACATATATATATATATGTGTGTGTATATGGAGTGGCTTTCATTTCTGTAATGTTTTTTTATATACCTTCTATTAATCCGCACATGTACGGGGATTAAACAAGTTTATGTATACATATGTCTGAATTTGTTTATGTTTGTGAGTCTGTTTTGTCAGTGTTTGTGGGTTGTTTGTTTTTTTGTTTCTGTGAGTCTCTTTATTTTCATGTGTCACGTGTATTTTTAACGATGACTAATTGATTAAGCAAATTTCACTGAAAAATAAATCTTTAGTGAATGTAGTGAGAAAATTCTAAATTCTAATTCTTTGCTATATTTAGCTGGCTGAGAATATTAAATGAATAAAAACAACAACAATAACAACAACCAAAATCAACAATGTAATAATAATATAGAGAGAAACCTCAATATTTTCTCTGAATTTCTTTGTATGATGGTAAATCTTTGAAAAAAAAAAGGCCAAAATATAAAATATTTGATTTTTTTTCAAACCTCAGCCTGAAGGGACAAATAGTGGTCACAAAACTTAATCTGCTTATCTTTCCTTTTTTGTGGGGAAAACACCACCAAAATAAAAAATGTCTGTGTATAGAGAGCTCTCCACACCATTATTGTGTCTCTATGGATCTTTCTTTCCTTCAGGCCATTTTAATGAGGTTCTTATTAATTACTTTAAAAGAAAAAATAAAATGTAAAAAAACCCCAACACATAAATAAAAGACCCCCAAAATCTAATAAAAAAAATTATAATATATACTAATATCAATAAATCGATAATTTCAACCAAATTACTAGTTCATATATGTCAATAAATTGTATACATATAACTGTCTGTTCTGTCTAAGGTCATTTTTTTTATCGTTTTCTTTTTCTTTTTAGATAATGCCATAATAATTAATAAAATATGTATTATTATGTATGAAAGATATAAAGTCAAGAATTTAGCTTAATGCGAAATGATGAAACATTTTTGTTCCATTCCTTTTTTGTATGTTTGTTAACAAAGCTATAATCGACATGTTTGTAATATTAAGTTTTAATTTTTAATGAAGCAGCGGTTTCTTTTCTAGAGGCTATTCCACTGATGTATGTGTAGGAAGGGTGGGGGAATAACATATGTAATTAAGGAATATAATGAAGATTATCATTGCAGGAGCCATAAATTAATTAATATTCTACTAATTATTTCATAACTTGTTTTTGTATATACATTAAACACCCACTCTTAATCTTTCTCTCCCGCCTTCTCTCTCTCTCTCTCTCTCTCTCTCTCTCTCTCTCTCTCTCTCTCTCTCTCTCTCTCTCTCCAACACATAAAGACACACTCATTAAGAAGGTATGTAAATAGAAGGGTGCAAAAATATGAAAGGTGTGGTATGATTTAAGATAACAGAAGGTAACAAAGCTGCTCTTTGTTACCTGTTCTTTACTCAAATATGACCTTAATTTTTTTAGATAAAATCTCCTCATCAGAATCCCAAACCCTTGGAAAATAGAAAAAACGTTATATCTTGTATGTGATATCTTTTTTTTTCAAGAGTTTTTGACTTCTGATGAGGAGAGTTTATATCGAAAATTAAAGTCTCATCTTTGTTGCCTTCTTTTATCTTAAATCGTACCACACCTTTCGCCCTGTCACAGCATTCCAATTTCTTCCTATACTTAATGTACAATTCTTCAAGCAAAATGCAACACTCTCTTACACTCATTTCTATAAGAGTAAAATAACTGTCTCGTTCTGAATTCACTGAGAGTAATAACAATAACAATAAACGTATTGATAACAATAACAATAATAATAACAACAATATTAACAAAAATAGCAAGCACAACTTCAATAATAACAATGATTGTGGAAATAATAATAATTATTATTATTTGTATTATTATTATTGTTGTTGTTGTTAATTTCTTATCGTGGCTATTAGAGATGTAGATGAAAACACTGGTCCAGCGTCTTCAAAAATATTTGGTGACTTTCTGTAATTTTTCAGTCAGATTTCATATCCTAACTACCAATTATGAACAATATATACATACATACATACATACATACATACATACATACATACATACATACATACATATATATATATATATGTATGTATTTATATATATATATATGTATATATATATATATATATATATATATATGTATATATATGTATCTATCTATCTCTCTCTCTATATATATATATAAATGTATGTATATATATATGTATGTATATATGTATATATATATGTATATATATATATGTATATAGAGAGTTAGCAGAGCGTAAGCACGCGGGAAAGTAAAAAATCGGAGAATAGACCGTTAAAACATGTTTATTTAAAATATCACCTACGTACGTTTCGCCCAGTTGGGCTTCTCAAGGGCATAAATAATCACAAGTGTTCCATATATAGTTCGGAAAGAGTTTTGGGGGGTAAACTCTTTCCGAACTATATATGGAACACTTGTGATTATTTATGCCCTTGAGAAGCCCAACTGGGCGAAACGTACGTAGGTGATATTTTAAATAAACATGTTTTAACGGTCTATTCTCCGATGTTTTACTTTCCCACGTGCTTACGCTCTGCTAACTCTCTAGCCCACTAAATATTAACACTTCGAATATTTAATACTGCCGGCACTAGTATCGAGCACCTTTGGCATACGCTACTTGGCAAATAACTATATGTATCACCTATCCCTCCTTTTTCTCTCTTTCTCGATACGTAAATACTATATATATATGTATATATATATATGTATATATATATATGTATATATATATGTATAGTATATATATGTATATATATATATATATATATATGTATGTATATGTATATATGTATATATATATATGTGTATATATATATATGTATATATATATATATACATATGTATATATATATATATATATATATATATATATATATATATATATATATACAAATAAATGTATTATTTACATGTAGAAACACATACTTTTATTATATATATATATAATAAAAGTATGTGTTCCTACATGTAAGTAATACACACAGGGATACAAGTATAGTCGGACCGTATGCTAGTGTGGTTCAATGGTAAGTTAATAATCTAACAAGCCAGAACATATAACATCAAGGGAAAGCAAATAAAGAAAAATATAAAAAAATAAAAAATAAAAAATTCACTGTACTTACTATATGTGCCTTTACTTGTTTTGGGATCTGAAACCGCGGTAAAGGCACATATAGTAAGTACAGTGAATTTTTTGAAATTTTTTTATTTTATTTTTTCTTTGTTTGCTTTCCCTTGATTTTATATATAGCGTGGAAGATGGACGTTAAACGATGATGATGATATATAATAATAATAATAGAAGGACGATTTGTTAAGCCTTCATTACGTTTCTTGATTGGTGACGCGCGTTTCGCTATTGATCACCTCACGTTTGAACTGTATCGATCTGGCCCGACTCTGGATTCAAAAGCTCGTCGGACCTCTACTGTTGTAATGACAGAATTCTGTCATTCAGATCGATACAGATCGAATTTTGAGCTGATCAATAACGAAATGTTCAACACCAACCAATAAACGTAATAAAGGCTTAACAAATCGTCCTTGTATTATTATATTACACTCTGTCTAGCTCTACACCTCGCTACTGACGTGAACCTAAACATTGCGTACTCACCTGGGTGAACCTACAGTGACTTCATGTTACACTCCCTGGATATATATATATATTGTTCATAATTGGTAATTATATATATATATTGTGAGCACTGATAAGAGATCTATGAACACCCTATCATGTTTTTGGTACCATGCATCCATTAATACGTTTCAAATGTAGATGTGACCGTTTTAAAAGAACATAAGGGTAAATATTAGAAGAAGCTAGATTGCTTACTATATCCCATCAAGATGCAATATAAAAGCGAATATGCTGGATTATAACAATATGTACACTCAAGTCCCAAATAATAGGAGGGAGGGTTGGAATGAGCGGGTGTGTTGGCATAAGTGGAGTTGGGCGTTGAAAACTGGTACGTTTTCTAGGTTGTTTCCGTTGATTTTAAAAAAAACCAGAATTAGTAGTTTAGTTCACATATTGAGACTTCAACCCATCCTATTTATTTTATGATGTATGAGGTTTCTAGAAATGTACTTTTTTGTCAGGTATAATGTTTTTAATGTATAAAGAAAATTAGTCATCGCAGGAAATCTACCACTTAAAATAAAATTTCGCCGGAGAAAGATTAGCAAAATTTAATAAGCAGGGAGTGGAAGTTGGAAAAACATCAGAAAAATCATCAAGCGGGGTTGAAAGAGGCATTATTGGAGACCCGAGAGTAGTTGGTTGAGAAGGGGTTGCAAATATGAAAATATTTAAAAATCGGGGTCGATAAAATAAAGTACCAGTAATGTACTGGGTAATTGCTGGCCTTGTGCCTAAAGTAGAAACAATTATTTGTTTTCAACAGGGTGGTGGATTGGCAGTATCGGTAGAGGGTCGGACGCCATGCTTTCCAGCATAGTTACGTCCCTTTATGATCTGAGTTCAAATCCCGCCGAGGTTGACTTTGCCTTTCATCCTTACGGGGTCGATAAAATAAAGTACCAGTAATGCACTGGATAATTGCTGGCCTTGTGCCTAAAGTAGAAACAATTATTTGTTTTCAACATTGTATTACATAATTTCAAATAAATAATAGAAGAAATAAACTCACTGCCACCTAACTCTGAATAAAAAAATAAATTATTTTGCAGGTATATATTTATGCATATAAGGCAAAAATGCAAATTGAAATTTGTCATTAATTACGTTTAAACTTAATTTTCAGGTAGTTCGCATCTTATTTCTTAAAATTTAAATTAAATGAGAAATAAAGGGGTGTAATTGTATGTATTTTCACTCACGCACATTCATGAAGACAGACACATATTCACAGGAAAACAAATTTATAGATTCATGTATTTACATGTGTACACATGCGTATAATTGCACATATATTCATAATATGGAAGTATTTATATATAATATATATGTATATATATAATATATGTATATATAATATATATATATATATATATATATATATGTATATATATATATATATATATGTATATATATATATATATATATATATATATATATATATATATATATATATATGTGTGTGTGTATATATATGTATGATGTTAATAAATGAAACTATATTTATAAAACCATATTTATTCTATTATATATATTTCAAGGGTACCAAAACTTTGGTACGCTCTCATCAGATAAAGTACAAAGTTTGTTTTATAAATATTGACATATCCAGGAAGGAGGTCTTAACGGTTCAACTTTTTCTGTATCTGATGAGTGCGTACCAAAGTTTTGGTACCCTTGAAATATATATAATAGAATAAATATGGTTTTATAAATATAGTTTCATTTATCTAACTCCAGGAAACTGTCGAGTGTTTCGAATCAGTTATAAATATATATATTCGTTGGATTACCAACAAATTAAATATCCCTTTTGCTTATATATATATGATTATAATATATTTGTTATATATATATATATATATATATATATATATATATATATATATATATATATATATATGCATATCTATCTATCTATCCATGGCCTAACAACCCTTTAGATAGTATTGTTGCTACTGTGGTTGGGACTGAATGCTATGATCATTGCTAGCCTTGTGCCTGACAATGATAGAGAGGATTGTAGTAACTGGGAATGTATATATATATATAAATACCCATCTATGTTTCGATCCCATTTTCACCTCCTTGTTTCAACGGACTACTATTGTGGTTAGTTTAATTTTCATGGAAGCGTGACATATTTCCTGTTGCCGCCGTCGCCGTGGTGGGGGTCATCGCTGGTCTTCTTGTTGTTATTGGTGTTACTAATGGCTTAAGACTGACATAGTTGATACCACCACTACTGCGACGAACGGGATGGGTGATGGGCGGTGTTGGTGTTTGTTGTCGTTGTCATTGTTGTTGTTACTGTTTATGGTCATGGTGATTGATAACACCAACTCTGTGTACCCACCTACCTCTAAACTCCTTTTTATTGCTCTGGCGTTATCGCTGTTTACGGTCAACAGGGTGGTACCGTCACTGCGACGACTACGACCTGTATACACGACGCTGGTCTGTGTTTTTGCTGTTGTTGTCGTTTGTTGTTGTTGTCGTTGTAAGTGTTTTTACTGTAGCTGTTGTTATAGTTGTTGTTGTCAATAGGGTGATGGTATCAGCACGACTATTGCGACCAGTGTAGACAACTTTGGTCGGCGTTTTGATGTTATTGTCATTGTTGTTGTTGTAGTTGTCGTTGTGTTGTTGTTGTTGTACTTGTTGTCTATAGGTGGTTGTCAACTAAATATATACCCCCCCCCCCCCCCTCAGAGCTTCTTTTATTGCTTCAACTGTCTACTGGGTTTTGGCTGCACACAGTTCTTCGTTCTTTTCGTCTTTTTTCGTTGATAGCTTTTTCTAACAAACGGGATGGCTGACATCCATTGACGAAACTCATATGTCTGCTGAGTACACAGGCATTAGAATGTGTGTTTTCCTGCCAGCGACATATCAAATATATCGATTTTCATCTGAGGATACCGTTCTCATAATCAACAGCAAACGCAGGAAGGACATCTCGATTGCATGGAGAACCGTGGAAATAATCATTATGATTAAACGATATATGTAACCTTATTTTATTATTTTATTATTTTTATATATGTGTATATATATATATATATATATATATATATATATATATATATATATATATATATATATATATGTGTGTGTCTGTGTCTGTCTGTGTCTCTGTGTGTATTTCAAGGTTTATACAGTTATAAATTGCATTCAATTTCTCACAATCATATACAGTTGATACATCATTTAATGAAAGTATCGTATAAAGTACAAAGATACACATGAAATGACATTCATACTCTTCTTTCCGCGAATTAAAACGAAATGCCTTTGCGAGTTTGCTGTTTGATATATCTTGATCAACATACATTTCATTTTCATTACTTTTCCCTGAGATAATTTCTAACTTTGATTCCGGCGAGACTGGTATGTATACATAAATAAATAAATAAATATATACAAACATATATATATATATATATATATATATATATATATATATATATATATATATATATATATATATATATATAAATTATTAAAAAATGTATGTATGTATATATATAAATATATATATATATATATATATGTGTATGTGTGTGTGTATGTATGTGTATATATATGTAGGTATATATATGTATATATATATATATAATTTTTATATTTTTTTAATCTCCCCTCATCCTTAACAGCACTTTTCAACTGCTTCTAACTCTTATTTATCACATCTATATGTATTAGTATAATTTTATCAATATATATATATATATATATATATATATATATATATATATATATTTATATATATATATACCCATCAATTAAATTAATTTTATATCCTTTTCATAGATGTATTTTTTTCACTAACATCCTTATCTTAAAACTCTGGTCACTCTAGATATTTGTATTGGCATCACTATTTTATAACAGCAACTGCTTGTATACCTTCTACTGACCACCTGACCTAATTACACCCCTAAAATAAGTTTCAATTACTACTATTTTACCATTTGGCCAAATATTAACTTTCTATTGGTTAATTCTAAACCTCTTACCAAACAGACAGAATATATTTGATCTTTGTTGGTTTTATTCAATGAACAAATAAAATTATTTCTGAGGTCAGCATATGACCTACTTCTTCCCTAAAGTAATCCTTCATTCATAATACTCTTTTCCATCCAAAACTGAAATCTACTTCCCCTACCCATAATTTAAGGTTCTCCTAATGCTATATCACTATCTTGACCCTCACTATCTCCTGATTGGTCAATTCAAAACCTGTTCCCAAACAGTCCTATTGTATTGAATCTTTGTTCTTATCAATAAACAAGTATCATTATTTCTGAAGACAGCATATATATGTGAAGGTATGTATATTCCCTCTGATAGTTTGTATAAATATTGTACATAGATCTATAGAATATGCATACCAATTCTAACACATATATATCCTAGAAACGATCGTAAAATAATGAACTTTTTTTGTTTAATATAAGGAACTGTCTCTTTGTTTATTCATTATTTTTTTAGTAATTTATCTTGACTCTGTTTTCCGTTTATTTTTCACCGAAAGTAGTTTTTGAATGCATCTTCTCTTTTCATGATATCCGGATTACATTGAGTTCTTCATACGGATTGGACACTACCGTAAACTTTTGGTAGATTTATCTACATATATATATATATATATATATATATATAGTTAAAAGAATAGAGGTATAACACACAAGTTATTATATATTGGTAAACGGAATAGAAAATGCTGACAAATTGTTCACAGTTGAAAAATAGTTTAATTAGGAGAAAAGAGTATTAGTAATTGTATGGGTTAGTATTCAGTTGTGGTTTTAAGTTTTTAAGTTTTTACTGATCAGAGCAAACAACACAGACACTCTATCTCAAAATTATTTTTGAAAAGCATTTAGAAATGCGCAACCGGTAAAAACTTAAAAACTTAAAACCACAACTGAATACTAACCCATACAATCACTAATACTCTTTTATTCCTAATTAAACCATTTTTCAACTGTGAACAATTTGTCAGCATTTTCTATTCCGTTTACCAATATATATATATATATATATATATATATATATATATATATATATATATGTGTGTGTGTGTGTCTGTGTGTGTGTGTGTGTGTGTGTGTGTGTGTGTGTGTGTGTATGAAATATATATATATACATAGTATATATATATATATATATATATATATATATATATTGCTTTTGAAAACAGCTGGTGATATGCATGTAAGTAAATATTCTCTTTATCTGATATTTTGTAACTAACCTTACATAGATCAATAACGAAGTATAGCTACAATGTATTATCATCATCTAGAAACGATCGTAAAGCAGTGAAATATATCTCTAATGACTTGATTTTTTATTTCATTGTTTTAACTTATATATATATATATATATATATACATATATGAATATATAAACCTCTCATTAATTAGAGCTGACCAGCTTCTGTTCTCTATGCAAATGAGCTTCTTCGGCCAATCTTCACAAGTATAATACTTTAAGCTTTTAGATTATATTCCTCTTAGCATGTAAGTTTAGTCCCTTTTAAGACGGTTAAAGGAGCAGAAACGATGCCGTTTGGGTGTTCTCATTTGGTTGCTAAACCCGAGTGGTGAAATTCACCGCTACTAATTTCACAGCGAGCCTATAAAATTGTATATTTATATGAACATTTCGAATACGATTCACCCCCCCCCCCCCACACACATATATATATATATGTAGCTATTGATATTCTTTACATTTAAATGGAGGAATACCACCATAGAACAACACATTACAATAACTGCATATTTGTTTGACACTTAAACTGCGTAACAGTAATAAAAATAGCACAGTGCACTCTAGTTCTTTAGCAGGGAGAAAATATTAGCCACAAAGCAGAGATCTTAGACTGGATCTTTTTTTTTCTGAAGTGAAAACAAGGAAAGACAAACGAACAAACCTATATAGAGATCATGGAAGGCTAAATTGAGTATGGAGTAGCTTGGCAGTGTTATGTGTTACAATGGAAATGTCGATATCTCTGTCAAATTCAGAATTGGAAATACGACAGCAGCATGTCAGTGAATTAACATAGTCTTATACATGTACACATTAAATATGTACATTAAGACTATGTTATTGTCTGCGGTAGATAATATATGCAGGCATAATTTGAAAGAAAGCTGAGAGAAGTCCGAAACGTTTGGATATCTTATATTAAATATGACGTAGTTAACTAATAATCTTCCAACATATCACGGTCGGTACAAGCTATATTAGACCACTTTATTACTCACAACGTTTTCAATTATAATCTCTCAGATCGTCGTTCTACAACATTAGCCTTACAATGTGCCTTTCACGAATCCTCAACGTACACTACTCCTGTTTCACAACTATATGATGTCATTCGTCGTTTACAAGAACTTTACTATTTGCCTTTCACCCGGAGAGAATCATTTTCTTCCCAGCGCTATAGAAACCATCTGAATACTCTCCTTCACTGCTAATCAAATAAGTTAACAATCAATTTAATCTAGTTGTTATTTCTCGGAATATCAAGGAATACATATCATGAATTCTCCAACTGCTACATAGGAAATTATTTGTCAGCTTCCACATGTAGCATGTCTTTGTAATTTATCGACTGATTCAGCTAAGACAATTAGATCTTTGGTAGACAGATCTTCCCGAGGGAGGAGAGCCAAAACCAAAACCAAACATCTCTTTTATAGCCTACTAGACTACAATACACATAAGCAGAAAGTGTTTTTGTTGGTGGCGCTATCACTGTGCATAACATACATAACACTCATCTCGCCTATCACTTGATCGTTTAGTGACAACTAGATTAGTGTATCAAATACATTTTGCGATAATTATTTTTTCATGTGAACATTTCTTGAAGTCTCCGTAAGAAAGGAATATCGATCTAAACGTAAATCCGGCCCGCAGCTCGTCTAAGCAACCTTATTTCCTAATCAATTTCGTTTCATTTTACAACTTGATCCAAAATTGTGAGGTGTCTATAGTTAATTCTTTGTACAATATTACCTTTATCCTTGTATCATTTGATGATGATATTGCTAAGCCTATCATTGAGAATGATTCCTTCCGATATTTCCTGTAGACTTCTAGCTACTTATATCACTATCGAATATTATTCTTTGTATCTTAATTATTCCATTCTTTAAACTAATCATAGAAAATATATCAACAGTGATATCTGCATATGTACTGCAGTGAGGACTGGACGGGAGTTTACTGCATACCATACACGATAAATTCTTTATTTATCAAAATTTCCTCCGTGAAGGAAACGTAAAAAGAGTGGAGCGATGATTGACTTTAGCAACTCGGAATGAGAACAGGAGATACATTGAAGATATTAACGATGAAGTTTCAATAAATTAATATGCTATTATAAAAAGACAATCTTATTTATATTTTTGAGAAAAGTGGTGGCCGTTGTGTGATTCAATAGGCGTTCCTATAGCACAGGAACACAGCAGCAGACTCTTCGTTGAAGGAAATTTCTAACTATTTCTCACAGAGATCCATAATACATTGGTCAAAATAATTTACTCAGCTCACACAGATAACTCCCAGTAGCCGCTTGTATATGGGTTCAAACAACACCTTAACTCGCTTGATAACATAAACTTTACGTGGGTGTTCAGTCTGTGGATTCCAATGACGATGGAAGATTGTTCCGTCCCACTCTAAGTACCAAACATTCAACAGTAGAACTGTAATAAGTGACGGGAATGCAATGCAGCATTTATTAGAGTCAGCTATTTGGGCAGCCCACAATGTTTTTGTATTGGCCAGTCGCTGAGCCAGGGCTCACCTCCTGTATGTTCCGGTAACATAATTACAGTTAACGATGTTTTTGTTTTGAAAAATAAAAGGTATGTATCAATGGTTCAGAGGTTCACTGTACAGGAACGAAATAATAGGTATGCTATACTGTTGTCAATGCAGCACCAATGTAAATTTGAAATGTAAATCAGCAGAACATGGTGTAAAATGTTAGTGTATGATCAACAATGAAGGGTCGTAATAAAATCCATGAAGAAGAATTCTTTTGAAATATTGAATGTCAAGAAATCGTGGATACCAGCCAAGTAATCATGGTCACAGCCTGTATAGCAACAACAACAACTAGAGCACCAAAGGATGAAAAAAAAATGTATATTATCCATTTCCTAAAATACGTAAAAATAAAATCAACATTGACAACAATAAAAAGCATGGAACTGAAAATAAATTACAGCAACTACACGGAAAGGTTATTTTGGCATGTAAATATTGGTAATTATAGAATTCTTCGATAAAAAATAAAACTAAATATATTCAAGAGGAACTTAAAATAGAATATTTGATGAAAGGCACGGAATACACAGTTTTAAAATGAACGCAAAGTTTAAAGTGTTATTTTTGAAATATTTGAAGTAAATGAACCAAAAAAGGAAATAAAAAATATTTAAATAATAAGTGTCTGTAGAATTTGCCAACACCACACTGTTAGGGATAAGTGGGAGAAGGGGGAGGGAGGGGGAGAATAATAATAAGAAAATATAATAAAAGAAACAACAGTCTCATAGAAAATAATATTAAGGGACCTAATAATGATAATAATTGTTTCTACTTTTGGCACAAGATCAGCAATAAATCAGTGCATTACTGGTACTTTATTTTATCGACCCCCTAAGGATGAAAGGCAAAGTTAACCTCGGCGGGATTCGAACTCAGAATGTCAAGGGCCGTAACTCTATACGCCAGAGCATGGCACCCGACCCTCTCCCGATAATGCCAATCCAACGCCCTAATAATGATAATAATAATAACAAAAATATAATAATTATTATTATGGTTGTTGTTAATAATAATTATTATTTCTACTTTAGGCACAAGGCCAGCAATCTGGCGTGAGGGAAATGTCATTTAAATAGACCGCAGTGCATTACTGGTACTTTAATTATCGGCCACGTATGGATGAAATTTAAAGCTAAACCCGGCAGGATTTGAATACAGAGCGTAAAGGGTCGTAACTCTATGACGGAAAGTATATTGTCCGACCCTCTACCGATACTGCCAATCTACCGCCATTACAACAACAATAATAATTGTTCCTACATTTGGCACAAGGCCAGCAATTACCCAGTACATTACTGGTACTTTATTTTATCGACCCCGTAAGGATGAAAGAAAAAATTAACCTCGGCGAGATTTGAACTCAGATCGTAAAGGGAATAATGATAATATATTTGTATTATTGTTATTGGAATTATATGAAGATTTCTTTAAAATTATGAGATATCGCCAAAATATTGCACACAAAATTTAAGGGACTAAATATTGGACAATCTGATTTATACTAAACATCCGAAAAATAAATAAAATCGGTAAAACTCCAATTTTGTCCGTATTACGCCCCTTGGTGGTATCTTGGAGTCCCGGACACTGGAGCATGTACAGTATAGTAAGAAAAATTAACAATATATAAATAGTATATAGCTATAAACCTGAAGTCAGTTCCAACGAAATAAATGAAGAACTAAAGTTGACAAAAACCTTCATTTACATTCATATTCCTACTTTAAAATATATATGAGGATATTATTGAGAATTTTTGAAGCACTCTATTATTGTAAGAAATGATAAATCAAAATATATTTTGAGAGCGAAACAAATATCTCCTTTATGTTTGCTGGAATTACGGATATGATATATATATATATATATATATATATATATATATATATATATATATATATATATACACACATACATATATATATATACATATACATATATATATAAAATATATATATGTATATATGATATATATATGTATATATAGTCATATACATTTATATAGTATACGTATATATATGTATACTATATATATGTATTTATACGTGTAAATATATACATATATTTATATATATATATATGCATACATGCATATATATGCACATATAAGTATATGTTTATATTCATATGCATACATGTCATTCAATAAGATGGTTTTTACGCTGTTTATGTTTTAATATTTTTCTTGCGAACAAATCGCATACGTCAGACATTACCCCATATCTCCATCAGTGGAAATTATTGGAGATCTACTTGAAAAAGAAAAGAAAAAAAAAGAAAAAGAAATAATAAGCAGAATTTCTAGCAGAAGAGTTGCACGTTTCCGGACAGGTAGTCTCCCCTGAAATGTCGTTCTCATCGGAAGAGATTTTCAGATATTAATGGAGTACTTATAAACACACTGACTTTCATTTACGCCGAAGCATACGCACATGCACAAAAACTCTCATACATATACGCATAAATAAAAGCACCCCCTCCCCCATATATATATATAATACAAGGACGATTTGTTAAGCCTTCATTACGTTTCTTGATTGGTGACGCGCGTTTCGCTATTGATCAGCTCAAGGTTCGATCTGTATCGTTTTGGCCCAACTCTGGAATCAAAAGCTCGTCGGACTCTGTTATTACTACAGCAGAGGTTCGACGAGCTTTTGATTCCAGAGTCGGGCCAGATCGATATAGATCGAACCTTGAGCTGATCAATAGCGAAATGCTCAACACCAATCAATAAACTTAATAAAGGCTTAACAAATCGTCCTTGTATTATTATATTACACTCTGTCTAGCTCTACACCTCGCTACTGACGTGAACCTAAACATTGAGTACTCGCCTGGGTGAACCTACAGTAACTTTGCGTTAGACTCCCTCGATATATATATGCACGCCGTCCATTCCTCTCTGGATCGTGCTTTCCTCATCCATGTAGTCCCAATCACACTCCTAAAATCGTAACTCCACCTTCGTGGAGGCCTTCCGAGTGGTCGTTTCCGCTCGCGCGAGTACCACTCGTCAACTGCGCGGGTCCACCGATTATCGGTGAATCGGGTGGCGTGTCCAGCCCATCTTAACTTGCTGCGCATATATTCCGTGATGACGTCCCTCACGCCGGACTTCTGTCTGATGACTTCGCTCCTGATGTGCTCTCTCAACGAGATTCCTAGCATTGATCTCTCCATGGCTCTTTGAGCCGTTACCAGCCTCTGCTCTTCTCTCTTCGTTGAAATAGAGGAGGTGGAGGAATACGTCTACCTAGGACGAGAAGTGAACATGCGCCGAGACATTGAGAGGGAGATCTCGCGGAGAGTAAGAGCCGGACGGAAGGCGTTCAACGGCATAAGGGATGTGCTCAAGGGGAGGTTGGACAAGTCCACTCGCGCCAACCTCTTCAATAGCACAGTTTTACCTGCAATGGTATATGGCAGTGAAAATTGGGCTACAATATATATATATATATATATATATATATATATATATATTAATAAAAGATCTGAGGCCCTATCCTGTTGATTCAGTTTTATTTAAAATCCATTATAATATTTCGCTGGCGACTATCAATTATGATTTTTTGAGGGGCCGGCCGGCGGGCTCTCTGTATAAAGAAATGGAAATCTTTCTCGAAGAAGTTGTTGGATGTTTCGAAACATAAAGGTTTTTTTATGAACTTTCATTTTTCTTATGGGTATTACCGTCTGATTAGCTCAAGCTATCAAAACTGATAATCCTCAGCGAAATATGTAAAACAGACTTTAGATAAACCTGAACCAACTGAATATGGCCTCCGATCATTTATTGATATATAATGCTCCGTCTTGCACCTTTATACAGCTCGTTGTGCGTTTCCTTTTATCTACTTCACAACCGATAGACCTTAATGTGGTCCACACATCCCTGTTCATTTAACCCCGTACTATATATATATATATATATATATATATATATATATATATATATACATATATATATATATATATATATATATATATATATATATATATATATATATATATATATATATATATATGACGGCGATGGATTTGTTTTGCGAGGTTTTTTATATGAAATCGTGTGTCGAAACAAATATTGTTATACTTGGGGAGGGTCATATTGTTGTAATAATATTGCCAGAAATAATAACAGGACACACTCACTGTTTGATTGGTTTTCGCTTCTGTAAAGAACTTTGTTAGACTATATATATGTGTTTATATCTATATTATATCTGTATTTTTGACCGTTGGTCAGTCAATAATAAACATTAAGGACCAAATGAATTAATTGTGGAGATATAAAAGATACAGAAGCGAAAACCAACCAAACAGTGAGTGTGTTCTGTTATTAATTCTGGCAATACTATTACAACAATATGAACCTCCCCAAGTATAACAATATATATATATATATATATATAAATATATATATGGTTAAAGTATCGTGTCTTTAATGTCCATTCTCTCATTCTACCTACCGTTTGATGGTGTTTAGTAGATGTCAGGGTTTGTATTTATATCATGTTTAGATTATAGGCGTCAGCAACTGCACGATGATATTATATGGTTTGGTATTCCACATATTTGGTCTACACCTCTAGTATATATCATGGGTTAAATATGCTCCCATATATATGGCTAGGAGTGGAAGTGTATGTACTAATATGTGAAAGTTATTATATATAGTTGACTACTAGATGGGACTGAACCATCTGTACTTTCTATGTTCTATAGTGCTATAGTATATACTGGGATTACTAACCAATTTCTCCTTGAACAAAATGGTATTTAGTGCGTGTTTAAAAAAATGATGCAATCTATCAAAAAAGTTCATATTTGCGGACACACTAAGCGAGTAATGGTAGTGTATTGCGTCCTTGAACATGTATCTTCATTTCACATTGCCCCAGTCCACTCAGCTGGCAAAAAGGAAATATACCAGGGATTCAAAGCCCAGGTATGTCGCATACTGTGTTATAGTGAATCTCCCTGAGAATTAAATTAAGGCTGCTCGTGTCTTAATTTGCAGATCGTTCCGTTGTTCCAATGATTGGAACATTTGACGGCAACACAAATTACAAAAAGATCCTAAGCGACCTCCTTTAACCAATGTTTTCATATGTAAGATTCTCGTTAGGTATTTCAATTATTAAATTAAAAGTTACAGTTAACAATTTAACTACATGGATTTTATCGGGTGTGGCGATGCTGAATCTTTAAGTACAGAAGAACTGAATCCTATATTTCCTAAATATTTCAAATGTATGTCCGCTTCTAATAATCCTTCGTACGAATATAGGAAAGATAGGTAAAGCAAATAAGTTTGTCTGTGGTACATGAAAGATATATGACGTATGAGCTAATCAGTGGCAGGTCTACACACAGTCGAATAAGCTGATACCGCGATGGATACCGTCTATGTTGTTATCACTTTACAATGCTCTTTTACTAATTCACTATCAACTTATTGCTGCATTCAATTATGTTAAAAGCTGATCTTATATTTTGATTAACCTTGCTAATTAGCTTCGTGCTACCTAAACATCTGTAGACATATCGGTCGCTTGATACTTCTGCGCACGTACAGACAAATACACATTTACATACATACGCACATATATATACTTAAACACATAAACACACATATATATATACGTTTACACACATATAAATATAAATATAGATATATAGATAGATAGATAGAGAGAGAGAGAGAGAGAGAGAGAGAGAGAGAGAGAGAGAGAGAGAGAGAGCGAGAGAGAGATTCTATAATAATTGTTTCTACTTTTGGCACAAGGCCAGCA
>OZ024744.1:7764303-7809303 GCA_964016885.1 Eledone cirrhosa | reverse complement strand
ATATATATATATAATATAAGATCAAAAGATGGTTAAAGGAGTTCAATATATTTTATTATGCGCATTTCAAAAACAAACATCATCAAGCAATAATATTTGTGTTTTCATCAGATAAAACAGGAGAACATGATATGAAGGCTAAAAAACACTTGTGGATAGTGCTGTTTTAAATCAACATTTTTTAAATCAATGTTTTTTAGCCTTCATATCATGTTCTCCTGTTTTATCTGATGAAAACACAAATATTATTGCTTGATGATGTTTGTTTTTGAAATGCGCATAATAAAATATATTGAACTCCTTTAACCATCTTTTGATCTTATATTATGCATACTCCAGTCCCACAAACTGTAGAGTGCTTCTTATCCGATATCTGCATTGCTTTATTGTACTACAATAAAACTCACCTCCTACACACATATATATATATATATATATATATATATATATATATATATATATATATATATATATATATATATATACATACACATATATATATACATATATATATATATGTATATGTATATGTATATGTATATTTACACACATATATATATATATATATTAATTGCACATGTGTATATTTGTGTGTATGTGTATGCATCTAGTCTCTTCACTTTGATTGAGATGTTTTACTCATTTTATCAACAAGTTGTGATAAGCGTTCCTGCTTACATAGTTTTGCATCGATTTTATGATACATATCAGAATTTAATTCACCGGTTAGTAACCTTTTAAGAAAAGATCTTCCTGTATATTTATGGCACATTATGTGGCCTTCTAACTCCGTTTCACTCATTTCTGAAACCTTTTCATTGCTACCTACCGCTGGCATCATCCCTCTAAGGTATTTCTCTAGTTCTGACATCTCAACACATTTTTCCTTCGGAAGTTTATTTGTGAAATTCGCGAGTGTTTTGTTGACAATCGGGAAATTAGTGAAATCAATTGAGTTAGGAAATTGTATTGTTTGATAACTTTTCTCTTTTTCTTTAACGCACCGACCATTTGTGAATAGTGATGTTGGTGAAGATAATTTCCCTGTGAGTACTTTACGAAGGAGACTATCTCCTACCAAGTTGGAATCAACAGAATGCTTCCTATTTAAAGAGAGTCTTGGAACTTTAATTTGTTTGGTGTCCGAATCATCTGATGATATAATTTTATATGGTGGCGATATTTTGCTATTTATATGTTCTGACCTATCTTTATACGATAGAACATTTGCTATTGACGATTTACACTCCAAGTCCGTTTCAATATTACAGCCACTCGCACCAACAAAATTGTTATCATTCATTTCTGAGCCATTTTGTAAATGTAATCCTGGATTTTCTTGGTAAACCTCATCCAATTGACGCGAAGCTTGGGAAAGGAAGTTAATATTATGCACTGATCTTTTCTTAGAAGATTGTTTCTGATTAGAATTACCCAGGGAATTTGTGTCTATATCCTTAACCTGCACCCCACTATCAGTTTGTTCAATCAATATTTCCATGTCACTAGAAGTCTGGGATTGCGGGGAAAGAATTGCAAGAACATCTAAGGAACGTAAAAGTTTAGTGTTGTAATCTTCGACGGATTCTTTGTCTTCGATTGGAGATCGATCTCCGTTAGCTAAAAGAGGAGACGCTGTTTTGTTTTGTTCAAAATATTCTTCGTTTAGAAACAAATCTTTCAAAATCGATTTTAAATGGTACTTCTTTGAAATCAAATTACTGAAGTCACCTTGTTTTTCACGGCTTAGATAATCATTCAACGTACGGCCTTTAAAGTTATCGATAGCAACCTGCTCGGTTAAATAACTGTTTTCAGTGCTCTCACTTTTCATGTCAAATTGTTTATCGAATACTAGGTTTTCAGAAACATGCTTTGTCTCGTTTTTATGCGGTCTACCGGAATCTGTTTCAAATACGTTCGTGAAAACCAGGCCGTCATTCGTTTTATAAGGTTTTTGTACATCATCATATGCAGCCAAAGTGTCAAACAAACATAAAGATTGTAAAAGTGGATTATCACCTTTTAGGGCTTCATGTTCCATTTCATTTCTTACAGTATTAACCGTAGTGTGAACAATTTCTATTTCACTGTTAGGATGTGAGTGGAATTGTCTCTCCGACTGATCAGATTTTGAAACGGAACTATCTAGATTACAATCAGTAACAGTGGATTCTGATTTTATTTTCATTATATCATCTTTCAGTTCATCTGCACCAGGAATCGATTTCATATCATCACTATCAAACTCTGTATTGTCCTTATGCACATTTCCATCGATCCCTATAATACAATATTCACTTGGATTTTCGTAATTATCTGCATTTTGCAAGATATTTGGGGACGAAATTGAAATTTCCCTTTTTACGGATTCACCTGTGTGAGTAAATGTCATTTCAAGTATATTAGTATTTAAAGGTGAGGTGGAATGTAAACCTCCCTGTTCACATTTTGTGTGACTGGTAACGACATCCGAGCTGTCATAGAGCTCGATCGAAGGCGCTGTATGGGTTAATGATTGTCTTGCTTCTAGTTCTGAAAATTTGCTTATCTCCACCAATGGAAATGAGCTGTCAGTTTTGAGGAGCAAATGTGGATTCTGTTGCTTTGCATGTGAATAATCGCCATTACACGATGAACACGTGCTTTCGACACTAGCCATATCTGAATAGCGGACGGGAGTCGATTTTGAGTTATTATCGCAAATGACATCTGAACAGAACAAATCATTAACGTCAAAACTGTCGATATCGCTGAATGTTGCATTGTTATCGGATTTGACGTAACTAGAAAGATCTGTCTGAAGATCATCTGAATTGAAAATTAATTGATTTATTAGTGATTCAAGTTTTGCGTCATCGTCCCCTTCAAAGTCAATAAGAGAATCTTCACTGAATGCTGAATCAGAAGAATTGGTTCTGAAACGTGTTTCAAGGCGAGATCGATTAGATCTTGGTTCTTCTTTTATGGGATTTACTGTAGTAATATCCAATGGCAGCAAAGAATCTTTAGGGCTTTTGCTTTGAAATGATAAAAAATGTGTTTTTCCATTTTGAAAAACATCTGAAAAAGACGAATCCAGTGCAGTTTTTCCTAAACCATAGTTACCATCTTTTGAGTCTGCCAAACCTTGTGGCATTAACAACGTACATTTCTCTTCCACCGAGAAATAGTTGTGATCTTTATTGAAAAGTTTTGATGTGTCATTATCAGTGGAAATCTGGCCAGGCTCTGGAAATCTCTGAATAATTTCTGGTTCCTTCATAATAGCGGCCGGAATAATTCTAACGATGGCCAACGAGATGCATCATTTATGTTGTGGAGGTGTTCTCTCAAACAATCTAGAAATATATCAAATAATAAAGAAAAGGAAAGAGAAAAGGAATTAATAAAAGTTAGACAAAAATCATTTAGACAGACATAGGAAGAAAACATTCACAATATAGGAAGTTAGCATGTATGTTTAATGTTATATATATTTTATATTCCTTCAAAACTATAGTTATTGAAGTAATAGACCCTTCTTGTAAATTATTATTAGGGATGAGAGAGAGAGAGAGAGAGAGAGAGAGAGGGGGTGAGAGAGGGAGAGGGGGTGAGAGAGAGAAGAGAGAGAGAGTGAGAGAGAGAGAGAAGGGAAAGAGAGAGAGAGAGAGAGAGAGAGAGAGAGATAGAGATAGAGAGAGAGAGGGGCGTTTAAATATGATTTTTAAAATGGTGAAAATGATGTAATAAATAAATAAATATTCATGTTTCTTTTAATCTGCTACAGTCATGACAGAACCATACTTAAGGATTTAGTCAACAAGTTATACCGACCTAAGGTCTTAGTGTGCTACTTATTTGATCGATTTCTGTGTATCGAATTGCTACATTTACTAGACATGTATAGACGTATTTCGTCTTTACGGGCTTGAATAACACAGCATATTTAAACAGATTTACGCACACACAAACACGGAAACACATACATACTTACTTGCATGTGTATAGGGTTGCGGTTGACCCAATTTTTCCAATTCTTTTGGACGATACGGATGTATGTACCATAACATACACTATTTGGAGATACGGATGTTAAAATTCAATCGATACACGTATAGCAGAACATTGAAGTAAAGTTACTGCGTGTGTATAGGGTTGCGGTTGACCCAATTTTTCCAATTTACATCGTCAAATTGAAATCTGACCAATATAACATTTGTTGTTTTGTAACCTAACTTTCGCTGAATACTATGTTGCTATATTTGTATTTTTATTTTTTCTTTAACCTCGTGTTTGTGTGTGTGAGTGTGTGTGTACTCACTCACACTAACTGAGACCGTCTATAGTTCTACAGGTTTGATGCTGTGTTGGTATATATGTATATATTTTTTCTTTGACCTAGCGTCATGTATGTGTGAGTGTGTGTGTACCCACTCACATTAACTGTGACCGACTGTAACTCTACAGATTTGATTGATGTCCAGCGTCTTTTACAGCTATTGGGAGACTTGATAATTTTATGACCCTAACTGAGGACGATAGCAGTCGCCGTGTTCTGACTGTTTGATCTTCATATGAGGGACTAAACTCTGTGAGTGAACACCGTTAATTTTCTCCCTCATATCAAGGATTTGAAGACAATTCATTTTCAATTGACGAGATAAGTGATAACCGATCATGGATACACGATCGATCCATCTCTTATTGAAAAATATGTCGTGATTAAAATGATTGGAAATTTATACCATGCCTTCGGATATTTATTTTGATATATAAATATACATATATATAAAACTGTAGTTGTCTGTGTGTGTCCTAATTTTTGCAAAGTCTATACAAATCCACATTTCTACTCCGATTGACGTTAAACTTGCATTTATATATTCCTTGCGGTCTAAAGATATTAACGGCAGCTTTTATTTTTCAATTTTCTGTTGTTTAAGGGGTGTTAGGCGCCGGTTATCCATCTCCATCGCGCCCTTATAATATCTGTCTGTATAACGACATTAGGAAAAAGACGTCATTGCTGACGTATTATCTTCGCCACACACACACACACACACACATATATACACACACACACACACACACACATATATATATATATATATATATATATATATATACATATACAAACATATATACACACATGTATATACACATATACATATATATAAATATACACATAAAATATATCTATCTTTCTATCTAGGGCGGGTAAATTTCCCGAGGTCCATGGACGAGTTCTCTCCAGCGTCAGTTTTGGCCGTGTAAAAAAGGTTTTAACAAGATAGAAATATCAAAAAATTCAAACAACAAAAATTCCCCAATAGGGGAGAAACTTCCGAGGGACACTCGTGGCGAAAACCACACAAAAGATCACGGCCATCCTGACCACCATGGCAAGCGCCCTCTCTCAGTTTCCCACTTCTCAGTCTATAGGCGCATACTCAGAGAGGGCCCGGTCAAGCGCCGGACATGTCCAGATGCTCGGCACCACTCTCACGGAATATGAAGCAGTGACAGGAGCAAAGTTAAACCAGGAAAAGTCGGTGGGCCTGCAGCTCGGCACCTGGAGACGCAAGTCCATGCCGCCCGACAGCGTCGTGGGGCGGTGGACGGAAGGACCGGTTAAATTGCTCAGGGTCTAGTTCGGTCCGGACCTCCAGATGGAGAAAAACTGGAGCAAAGTGATGCACAGGGTGGCCTCTCTCACCCAGAAATGGGCCGAGAGGAAGATCTCTCTGAAAGGTCGGGCAGAGGTGGCGAATGCGTTAATCGCATCCGTCATCTGCTACCGCCTAAGCATTGTGCCTCTCTCCCGCCCAACTATGACAAAAATGGAGCGCCACCTCTTCCGCTTTTTATGAAAGGCACGTGCTCCCAAGGTCAGACGATCCATCTGCTGTCAAAACCAGTTGCGTGGAGGGCTGGGCATGCCGTGGCTGATGATGCCCAAACACGCGCTAAGGCTGCGACATCTCTGGTGCTTCCTTGATGGTGCAAAAATGAGGACACACGCACACGCACGCACACACACACAATTTCACTGTTATATATATGTATCAAAATACATAATATACAAACACATATACACATATACATATATATAAATATACACATAAAAATATATCTATCGATCTATTTATATAGGGCGGGTAAAATTCCCGAGATCCATGGACGAGTTCTCTCCAGCGGTCTCTGTCCCTCATTATCACTGCCATGTCCTGCGTCTCCAACAGACCAGTGTCTGTCCATAGGGTAT
The DNA here is from genome assembly GCA_964016885.1 of Eledone cirrhosa. NCBI lineage: Eukaryota > Metazoa > Mollusca > Cephalopoda > Octopoda > Eledonidae > Eledone > Eledone cirrhosa. The sequence continues at coordinate 7,803,053 of OZ024744.1, read as the reverse complement.
CAACATATGTTAACTTTGGTCTTCCTCTTCCAGTGTGTTCATGTAGGGGTTCTCACAGGAGCACTGAGTGCAGTGTCGACTCTGGATGTCGGTGAGCATGTCTAGTTCGTGAGTTTTTAACAGGCACTCACAAATAAACGTTTCTCATTGGAGGTGTTATTACCAATGTTCTTACCCGTGCAACGACGGGATATACTGCTAGTACATATATATATATATATATATATATATATATTAGAAAGTGAGGTTTTTTTTACAAAATGAGAAATAACCGAGGTGTCCTACACGAGTGAAAGTATAAAGAAAAAGAGATGAAATCGAAAATGCAACTGGAGTCTTATTTAAAAAAAATATATATATATATTTATTTGGTTCCTTTACCGGTTTCGCAGTTCTTCTGCTTTTCAAAAGGTGAGTTGAGATGGAGGGTCTGTGGTTTTTCTCACATCTGGTTGGTCTCTGAATGTTACTTGTTTTATATGGAAAAAGTGGCTCGAAACGCCAGGTTTTTCGAGAAGTAATTTGATTGGTTTGTCAATAATTATAATAAATTTCGTGCCAGTTCGCGTTACAAAGTTCTTCAAACAAGGGGGGGGGGGGGTCACAGGTTGTTTTTTCATATATGAGTGTTTGAATTTCTTTTTACTTGAAAAAAGGGGCTCACGAAGGCTTTTTTTGGTTGGTTATAAATGAAATGGCTGTCACGTGAACAAGTTTTCATAAAATTTTCGTGCCCTTATTTGGAAATCCATTCTGTAGCCTTTTTAGAGAATTTTATGATAAGTGAAAGATAATGGTCAAGAGAAAGGGATTGGGAGAATTGTTCTGGTTCAGTGAATATGGTTAGTTGGGGTGTCAGAATTCAGATTTTCTATTGAATAAAGAAAGTAAACATATGTATGTTTATTTGTGTGCTTGTGTGTGTGTGTGCGTGTGTGTGTGTGTTGTGTGTGTGTGTGTTTGAATTTCTTTACTTTAAAAAAAGGTGGCTTACGAAGGCTTTTTTTAAATAATATATATATATATATATATATTAGAAAGTGAGGTTTTTTTTACAAAATGAAAAATAACCGAGGTGTCCTACACGAGTGGAAGTATAAAGAAAAAGGGATGAAATTGAAAATGCAACCGAAGTCTTATTTTTTTAAAAAATATATATATTTATTTGGTTCCTTTACTGGTTTCGCAGTTCTTCTGCTTTTCAAAAGGTGAGTTGAGATGGAGGGTCTGTGGTTTTTCTCACATCTGGTTGGTCTCTAAATGTTACTTGTTTTATATGGAAAAAGTGGCTCGAAAACCAGGTTTTTCGAGAAGTAATTTGATTGGTTTGTCAATAATTATAATAAATTTCGCGCCAGTTCGCGTTACAATAGTTCTTCAAATAAGAGAGGGGGGTGGGGTTTGTCACAGGTTGTTTTTTCATATATGAGTGTTTGAATTTCTTTTTACTTGAAAAAATGAGGCTCACGAAGGCTTTTTTTTGGTTGGTTATAAATGAAATTTGGCTGTCACGTGAACAAGTTTTCATTACATTTTTGCGCCCTTATTTGGAAAACTATTCTGTAGTCTTTATAGTGAATGTTATGACAATGGAGAGATAGTGGTCAAGGGAAAAGGGATTGGGAGAAATGTTCTGGTTCAGTGAATATGGCCAGCTGTCAGAGTTCAGATTTTCTATTGAGACTGAAGATATGTGTTTATTTGTGTGCTTGTGTGTGTGTATATGTGTGTGTGTGTGTGTGTATGTGTGTATTGGAAGATGATTCTATTAGTAGAGATGGGGAGGGAGTTGTGTGTGTGTGTATATGGGTGTTATGTGTGTGTGTGCGAGTATGTTAGATAGAGAGAATATATATTTTGTGTGTGTGTATATATATGTGTGTGTAGGAAAGTGGTTCTATTAGTAGAAATGGGGAAGGTGTTGTAGGTGTGGGGGTTGTTATGTGTGTGTATGGGTGTTATGTGTGTGGGAGTATGGTTAGCATGTTAAGATGAAGAGAATATATATATATATATATATTGTGTGTGTATGTGTGTGTGTAGGAAAATGATTCCTTTAGTAGGAGCTAGAGAAATATCCCAATGAGATACCTGACAGAATAGAAAAAAGCTTCATCAGCGAGGGATTAAAATTCATCCTACAGAACAACTTTTTTGATTTCGATGGCAATACTTACAAGCAAATATCGGGGACTGCGATGGGCACAAAAGCCGCTCCAACTCATGCCAACTTAGTCATGGCATACTTAGAAGTCCAGATATATGAACAGTCCAAATCAAAATACGGATTGAACTTCCACAAATATTTATCAGAGAATTGGAAACGCTACTTGGATGATTGCCTCATTCTTTGGTCCCACACACTCGACCAACTGAAGGATTTCAAAAACTTAATAAACGGCATCAATAACCACATCCAATTCACAATGGAATACAGCCAAGATCAACTCCCATTTCTGGACATCTTAATCACAAAAAAAGACACAAATATCGAAACTGACATACACTACAAACCAACAGATTCCAAACAATATCTGCTATTCACCTCCAACCATCCAAAGCACACGAAGACGAGCATTCCTTTTAACCTAGCAAGAAGAATTTGCACAATTGTCTCCAATTATGAAACGCGAAATAAAAGACTTCAAGAATTAAAGGAAATTCTACTTGAGAGAGAGTACCCACTATTACTAATAAATAATGGAATAGAAAGGGCTAAAGCAATAGGCATTGATGAATTACGGAAACAGAAACAAATTCAAGGTACGTCCAATATTCTATCATATATCTCAACACACAACCCAAGAAATGCGGAAGCTTACAACACTATTCACAATAACATCCCACTACTAAAACAAAATCCAAGAATGAAAAAAGCCCTTGAAACACACAAAATAATCAAAAGCAAAAGACAACCAAAATCACTGAAAACATTACTCACCAATGCCAAATTACCTACCACAAACCCACAACCAAGTATCAAAAAATGTGGTCGCTCTAATTGTGGAATCTGCACTCACCTCATTGAAGGCAACACGTATACATTTAAATCAGGACAAAATTTTACTGTAAAAAATCACTTCACTTGCTCATCAAAAAATCTAATTTATGCCATTAAATGTAAAGGATGCAATGAAGATTATATAGGACAAACTAAACTCACACTCAGAAACAGAATGACAGTTCATCGCCAACAATTACGAAATCCAACCACGAGACAGAGTGCACATCTAGACATTTGCGCAAGTAATAAGACACCCAAATTCCAAGTCTTCCCATTTTACCTTTGCGCTAACAATACAACAGAACAAATGCGAATAAATAAGGAAAATATGTTTATTCAAAAATATAGACCAACATTAAATAAGGTTTAATATACATTATGTCAACACCACAATATGACATACACACACACACACATAACACCTTCTACTTTAGAAAATAAAAACCCGAACTAAATAAACCTTAACATACGTTTGCACTGGCAATACAACAGCAAACACGAAAAAGTAAGGAAAATATGTTCATTCAAAAATATTCCTACTAAAGGAATCATTTTCCTACACACACACATACACACACACACAATATATATATATATATATATATTCTCTTCATCTTAACATGCTAACCATACTCCCACACACATAACACCCATACACACACATAACAACCCCCACACCTACAACACCCTCCCCATTTCTACTAATAGAACCACTTTCCTACACATATATATATACACACACACAAAATATTTATTCTCTCTATCTAACATACTCGCACACACACACATAACACCCATATACACACACACACAACTCCCTCCCCCATCTCTACTAATAGAATCATCTTCCAATACACACATACACACACACACACACACACATATACACACACACAAGCACACAAATAAACACATATCTTCAGTCTCAATAGAAAATCTGAACTCTGACAGCTGGCCATATTCACTGAACCAGAACATTTCTCCCAATCCCTTTTCCCTTGACCACTATCTCTCCATTGTCATAACATTCACTATAAAGACTACAGAATAGTTTTCCAAATAAGGGCGCAAAAATGTAATGAAAACTTGTTCACGTGACAGCCAAATTTCATTTATAACCAACCAAAAAAAAGCCTTCGTGAGCCTCATTTTTTCAAGTAAAAAGAAATTCAAACACTCATATATGAAAAAACAACCTGTGACAACCCCCCCCCCTCTCTTATTTGAAGAACTATTGTAACGCGAACTGGTGCGAAATTTATTATAATTATTGACAAACCAATCAAATTACTTCTCGAAAAACCTGGTTTTCGAGCCACTTTTTCCATATAAAACAAGTAACATTTAGAGACCAACCAGATGTGAGAAAAACCACAGACCCTCCATCTCAACTCACCTTTTGAAAAGCAGAAGAACTGCGAAACCGGTAAAGGAACCAAATAAATATATATATTTTAAAAAAAAATAAGACTTCGGTTGCATTGTCGATTTCATCCCTTTTTCTTTATATATATATATATGTACGTATATATATATATATATATATATATATATATATATATATATATATATATATATATATATATATACGTACATATATATATATATGTGTGCATGTATGTATGTATATACATACTACTGTACGTCTGTATACATATATGTATGTACGTATACATACTTATATTTAAGTATCAGTCGTACTAAGAGTGAGAAATGAAATATCATTTCTTCCATTTATCGTTTTCGGTGCGCCCGGCCGACTAACTCACTCGATATGCAAATTAGGCTGCTCAGCCGTTAATATGTATAAGGAAAGTATATACTTTCAAACGTTCAATCGATTGACAGGAAGGTATACGGTGCTGATGACAGCTAATAAGCTAGGAACTAGTACATCGTTCCTGTGTCAGTGTTGAACAAAAGGGCAACGATGGTTGCCGAGCATTGTACGGCTTAATTCGGGCTGTTTTTTTACAAACAAACCAAACATCCTAATAAATATTTGGTAAACTTATACGTACATATATATATGTGTGCATGTATGTATATATATACATACTACTGTACGTCTGTATACATATATGTATGTACGTATACATACTTATATTTAAGTAACAGCCGTACTAAGAGTGGGAAATGAAATTTCCTTTTTTCCATTTATATATATATATATATATATATATATATATATATATATATATATATATATATATATATATATATATGCGTGTGTGTGTGTGTATGCGCGCGTGTGTGTGTGTGTTTGTATAAAAAGTAAACAGAAATAACAAAGCAAACAACACAGTACAATGAAGAAATATATTAGTTTAACACTTCAAATAGCAGGAAAAGAGTCTTAACCTTTCTGACACTGGTCCTTTATCAGGAAATAGAATGCGAAATGAAAGATGAAATAAAAAGATAGAATGAGAAGAGGAAGGAATGGTAAAGATTGAGAAAACACGTGTGTCTTCAGTCAGGTATTTTATACACAGACATAAACAGAACGAGGTGTTGAAGACACTTTTCGAAGCATCTTTTGAGAGAAGATTGTATTTGAGAAACGGATATGTTAACCATCCAATCATATCGCCACCTATTTGAATTGATTAACTGGCTTCTTGTTTTGATAATTATATATATTCTAAATCTAATTAAGTTCATCACTCTCTATTTCACTCTATAAACAACAAGATCGTATTTTTAGTTGTAGCAATTTTTTTTTTTTTAAATTTGAATTAAATAGGTTTATTTACAATAGTTTATAACTTTTCCTATTAATCCGTATGGTGAGCAAATGGGGTCCCACGTGCTGGCCTCCCCACATTACCGGCTGACAGGGTGGAGAAAGCGTTTCCCCGGAGGATGGTAAGGAAGATGCGCTGGAAGAGTCATTCCAACTCTCAGCGCCTATGGTGGTGAATAGAGAGGTAGCCCTAGGGCCAAGGACACAAGAAATCTCCACTGCCAAGGGTACAACCGCGAACCTGTCGGAGAGCGACCGGTACTTGGAGAGTTTACCCTTCTTAGCCCAAAGTCCAGCAGTACCTGGGTTAGTCGCAGACTGCACTAGGTTGCGGCTGCAGAAAGTGTTGGTGCAAGTGGCATCCCAGACGAGGGGTTTTCCACCGCGGAACAGGAAGATGGTCATTTACGTTACGGTCAGAAAAATACTATATCTGAAGGTCAAACTAAAGAGTGGCAACATACATAGATATTGATCTATTGTGAGCTATTGGCAAGTATTGTGGCAACATACATAGATATTGATCTATTGTGAGCTAATGGCAAGTATTGTGGCAACATACATAGATATTGATCTATTGTGAGCTATTGGCAAGTATTGTGGCAACATACATAGATATTGATCTATTGTGAGCTATTGGCAAGTATTGTGGCAACATACATAGATATTGATCTATTGTGAGCTATTGGCAAGTATTGTGGCAACATACATAGATATTGATCTATTGTGAGCTAATGGCAAGTATTGTGGCGACATACATAGATATTGATCTATTGTGAGCTATTGGCAAGTATTGTGGCAACATACATAGATATTGATCTATTGTGAGCTATTGGCAAGTATTGTGGCAACATACATAGATATTGATCTATTGTGAGCTATTGGCAAGTATTGTGGCAACATACATAGATATTGATCTATTGTGAGCTATTGGCAAGTATTGTGGCAACATACATAGATATTGATCTATTGTGAGCTATTGGCAAGTATTGTGGCAACATACATAGATATTGATCTATTGTGAGCTAATGGCAAGTATTGTGGCAACATACATAGATATTGATCTATTGTGAGCTATTGGCAAGTATTGTGGCAAGTATTCTTACTTCATAATCTTCAATTAAAAATTCCCTTATTGCTTATTTCCTTTCTGAATCTCAGTATAATTTCCGTTTTGGCAGATAAAAAAGCAATCGTCATGATTTTCACAGTAAAACAAATGCATGAAGTGTGCTGTGTGTAGAACATGGCACTTGACCAGTTTTTTAATGATCTTATAGACATTCCCTTAGGAAATAATTGATAATTTCTGTTGAATAGATCACATTTTATCGATAATTAAATCATTTCGCAATGAAATGTTCAATGTCTGTTGGAACTTGGTGGGATGCACTTCTGTGGGATTTTGTGTCAATCGGGAAATTACTCCCACCTTCACTTTTGTATCTTGCTCTGGCTCAGACTCCTACATTTGCCACCAAATGCGCTTATGGGGCGCTGGAAAATCTCTTGTTAAATTTCAATAGAATATTGCTTAACATAAGGCGTCGATCGTTTATTGGGTAGGGTACTCGGCTTTTGATCGTAAAGTTGTGAGTTTGATTCTGGACGGGACGGGACGGCTTATTGTCTTAGAACATTAATTCTGGACGGGGCGGCTTATTGTCTTAGAGCAAGACTATTTATTTCACTTTGCCACTGTCTACTGAACTGAAAATAATATCAGTTGTTACAATACTGTTTTATCCATATCATGTTATGGAAAGGAAATACATACATGCATAGGCGAATTGTTGTCTTCCTTAAAACATCTAGCCCGGGCAAGAGACTCAGTGAGGTATTTATAACACGAATGTGATCTTTTCCTTTGCTGATGAGATTGTAAACAGCTTTGTTTACAGTGGGTTAATTGGCCGGGCGCACCGAAAACGGTAAACGGAAAAAAATGAAACGAAATTTCATTTCCCACTCTTAGTACGGCTGTTACTTAAATATAAGTATGTACACGTTTCATTTTTTCCGTTTATCGTTTTCGGTGCACCCGGCCGATTAACCCACTCGATATGCAAATTGGGCTACTCAGGCGTTAATATGCATAAGGTAAGTATATACGTCCAACAATCTGGCAGGAAGGTATACGTTGCTGACGATAGCTAATAAGCTTGAAACTAGTACAACGTTCCTTTGTCAGTGTTGAACAAACGAGCAACGATGGTTGCGAGATGGTTGCTAGACACTACGGCTTAATACGGGATGTTTGTTTGCAAACAAACCGAGCATTATAATAAATGTTCGGTGAATCCATACGTACATATATGTATATGTGTGCATGTATGTATATATATATACATACTACTGTACGTCTGTATACATATATGTATGTACGTGGACATACTTATATTTAAGTAACAGCCGTACTAAGAGTGGGAAATGAAATTTCGTTTCATTTTTTCCGTTTATATATATATATATAAATATATATATATATATATATATATTATATATAAAGTGAAGTTGGGCGTTGTTTGTTTGTTTGTTTGGTTTCCCGAACTTGCAGGCTATACCGTTCGTTCATCCGATTTTCATGAAACCTGACACATATATAAAACTCGATCCGTAGATTGGAATAGGCTACTTGAAATTTTCGAAAACTCCATAATCGGGCCCCAGAAGCCAAAAATCGATATTTTCAAAAACCGTCCGATTTCGATGAAACTCGAGGCAAGTCTGTATTCTGATCCGGGGATGAACGAGGGCTACATTAAACTTTCGATAAACCGATAATTGGATCACCAGAGACAAAAATCCATGTTTACGAAATTTGTCCGATTCCAATGAAATTTGAGGTAAGTATGTATTTTGATGCGGGTATCCACTTGGGGTACTTGAAATAATCGGACCCCAAAGGCAAAAATCCAGCAACTGAAAAACGCCATTCTTCTTGCTTCCGTTTGTCGTGACTCTCGCCATGCAAAAAAACGTTCAATGTATCAGAATTATCCACCGTAAGTTTCTTTAAATTAACCCTCACCATATTCAGCAAACCTTTTATGCCGATTCTTCCATTTCTAATATAAGGACTATCAAGACTATACCGCCGCGCATCATCCTGTATTGCGCCCAGTCTTCTCAAGCGATCATCGAGCCTCCATGCGCTCTCTTCATTCCCGTGGTCCTACTACCATAGCATAATGAGGCATCCGTCAACCCTTGCCCATTTCCATTGCCTACACTCCGGGAGAGCTCAAGACTGCCTTGCCTAACCAAGCCGCATCCCTGCCACCATCAAGTCCTTCCCTCTCCTTTCCCTGCACGCCGTCGTCCCCCTGCATCGTCATGCCTCACCATGCCGTATCCATCCTCTGTTAGCCGCCATGCCCGCCCCTGCCCTTTCCCTTACCCGCACGCCTTAGTCCTTCACGAGTGCCATGGCTCACCATGCGGAATCCCTACAACCGTCAATCCCGGCCATCTCCCTTCCCTGCAGGCCGTCGACCCACTGCATCGTTATGCCTCACCATGCCGCATCCATGATCTGTCAGCCGCCATCCCCTCCTCAGCCTTTTATTTTGCCTGCTCGCCGTGCTCCTTCAAGACTGCCATGCCTAACCAAGCCGCATCCCTGCCACCGTCAACCCCTGTCCTCTCCCTTGCCCGCACGCCTTGGTCCCTCACGACAGCCATGGCTCACCATGCGGCATTCCTGCCCTGTCAGCAACTTGCTCAAATGTCATCAGCATGGTCTATTCCTGCGCCGCACATAACCGCCCATTATCTCAGACCGAAGACAGCACCGAACATGAAGACGATCCTGTGTAAGTCTTTTTACGTTCATTTTGACTATATTTAACAAAATTAAACAAAAATTCATCCCTTTCCCCTCCAAAGCCACCGATCATGTATGGCTGATAAACATCCTGCCTTGCACCCGGTTTTCTCAAACAATCATCGTGCCTCCCGGTGCTCTCTACATTCCCGAGGTGCAACTCAATTGGCATGCCGCATCCACGCCCTGTCAGCCGCCATGCACCCTGCCCTTTCGTCATGCGTCATCATGTTGCATCCCTTCCCTGTCAGCCGCCATCCGCTCCCGACCCTTTCCACTACCTAGGCATGGTAGTCGTGAGGGACCAAGTCTCACCTCTTCCACCATCAACCCCATTGCCCTCTACGTTCCCTGCACGCCGTCGTCCCACTGCATCGTCATGCATCACCATGCCGCATCAATGCTCTGTCAGCCGCCATCCCCTCCTCGGCCCTTTCTTTTGCCTGCCCGCAGTGCTCCTTCAAGACTACCATGGCTCACCATGCGGCATCCTTTCCACCGGCCACCCCTGCCCTCTTCCTTTCCTGCTGGCCGTCGTCCCACTGCATCGTCATGCCTCAGGATGCCGCATCCATGCACTGTCAGCCACCATCCCCGACTCGGCCCTTTATTTTGCCTGACCGCCGTGCTCCTTCAAGACTCCCATGGCTATCTATGCCGCATCAATTCCTTGCCACCCACTTAAACGTCAACAACATGGCTTATTGTTGCCCCATTTGACCACCGATTTTCGCAGGCTAAACACAATACCAACGTGCAGTCTAGTCCATGGTAAATCTTTTTAATTACATGTTCATCATGCTAAGCAAAGGATGAATAGCAACTCTTTCATTTCTCCTGACATGCCTTTCTGTCAATTATGGCCGAGAAGCATCCTGTGTTGCATCGCGTCTTCTCAAGCGATCAGCGTGCCTTCCACTGTCCTCACCATTGACTCACAACGCCGCATCTCTTCCCTGTGACGCCCCTAAACATCACCAGCATAGCTTATTTTTCTGCCGCGTTTAACCGTCCCTCATTCTAGGCCATAAACAACAAAACCGCACGATGATGCTGCTTAAGTCTATTTAAATTAATGGTAAACATGTTCAGCAAAACAATCGTACCAATTCTTCCTCTTCACCTCCATTACATCTTAGATGTCGGGGTTCACAATTTCTACTATTTCAATATTGACACAACAGTCCGTCAGGTTTTTCGTCACATGTTGCTCCGATAGGAATATCAACGTGATTTTCACTTAATTCGTAAGTGTTCAGTCTTCCGTATGCTTTTATTTTTTATTGATACAACACCGACTACAATCATCTAACTTCACTTTGTAGGCTAGACGCGAATCACATGGAAAACAATCCTCTGATATACAACCGCACCAAATTCTTTGGTCTACCTAGATTTCAATGGCTATATCCTTTGCTTTTGTACGGTTGTACATTTCACAATGTCGCAAAACATTATTCCACTTGATTCTTACCTTTCAGCTATGAATTGGGCAGTGCCTAAAAATCCCGGTTTATTTGCGTGCAATTTTTTGGTATCTTATGAATGGAGAATCGAAAACTATTTTTCTCATAACCTGATACATGCGTTACACATGCTCCATGGATGTTTGTGGACTATTTTTTCAAAATACCAATATCACAGATTGGAGCACAAAAAGAAACGTTTCTTTTTCATTTATTTCGGTTAAAGCATCCTGCTGGAATTTAGCGCAGACTCGTTTAAATCCAGCGCCTTATAACCCCGAGTGTAACCGAGTACACCAGCTAGAATGACAAATGGAAACATTGTTTCCTCGGTCCGATTTGACGAAAGTCGATTTAGTTCCACAACAAATTAACAAACCATACTTGAAGACACGTTGAGGCTGTTGCAAAGGGCAATAACCCTAGACACAATTTTGATCAACTTTTTTTCACTTATAGCAAATTTACCGGGCAAGGTTTATAGCTAGTCAAATCTACTTCAAAGGCCACGCATTCATGTAAAAAATCAATAAAACTGAAGCGGGGTTCGACTTTGCGCAAAAAATACTTTGCTTCTTGGATTATTTAAATACACCACGACTGTCTATCACTTTTCCTCCACTATATTCCTCTTACTTCTACCACCTTCTCCTCACCCGTCTATTTCTCTCTCACCCCAGATCCTTCATTATGCCCAATCTCAAATATTTTCTACGCCAACTTCATTCCACATGCAAACGCTTCCTCGAACCTCTCCCCACTATATGCATCTAATTCTCCATGCATCTCTCCAACCTCATCTTCACCAAAACATGATACCCTATTTTACCGCCCTTTATCCTCCGACCCCACTCCTGGTTACCAACAACTCGTGTCATCCATCATTCACCAGCTCATCTCCTCCTCTCTCCTACACTCCACAACCACCAACCTTATTTTACATCTCCTCACACACCCACCATCCACGTCTTCCTCAAAATACACAAATCAAATACTCCCGGTCGTCCTATCGTTTCCGCGTACAACTGCCCCACCTCGCCCCGTTGGTCGGCAATCTCCCTTCCCACATCCACAATAAAAATCATGCCCTTAGACTCTTCAACTCTTTCTCCTTCCCTCCTGGTCCCTCCCGCCTTCTCTTTATCCTGGACATCACCTCTCTCTATTACGTCATCCCTCATGATGACGGCTTCTGCGCTCTCTAACATTTTTTAGACTTACGCCCTACCCCTTACGCCAGCACTACCACTCTTCTCCGTCTTGCTGAGCTTGATCTGACCCTCAATGGGTTTTTCCTTTTCTGGTGAGTTCTACCAGCAAGTCTCTGGTGTAGCGATAGGAACCAGAATGTCCAAACTATGCCAACCTGTTTGTTGGCTACGTCGAAGCCCAGATCTTCTCCCAGTACGCTAGACCGACTCCTGAGCTATACGGTCGTTATATCGACGACTGTATCGGCGCCACCTCTCTATCCCGAGAACAACTCGACTGCTTTCTTTCTTTTGTCCAATATTTCCATCCTGCTCTCACTTTCACCGCCTCCGTCTCCGATTCTTCTCTCTCTTTTCTAGATATCTCTCTATCTATTAATCACTCTCACCACACCCTCTCTACTTCCATCTTCATTAAACCAACAGACTCCCAATCTTACCTCGACTTCACCTCCTACCATCCAACCCACACCAAACACTCCATAGCCTATTCCCAATTCCTCCCGCTTCGTCGACTCTGTAGCCAGGACGACGATTTCGAAACTCATTCCCTTCGCATGGCTTCCTGCTTCATCCAGTGTGTATATCCCCCCACCCTGATCCAAACTACTCTCACCCACGCCCGGAAAACGACCGTATCACATCCCTCTCACCTCACCCCGTCCCTCCCAACATCAGCATTCCCTTCCCTCTCACCTACCACCCCATCAACCTACCACTCAGGCGACATATTTTCCGTTCCTTCCGTACTCTCTCTTCTGACCTCCGCCACTTCTCGCTTATTTTCCTAACCCATCCATTACCGCTTTTAAGAGCACCCTCAGTCTCCGCGACCTCCTTGCACGTAGTTCCTTCTCGTCCTCTACCACGACTCCACCCGGCTCTCATCCTTGTTCTCGTCCCCACTGTAACACCTGTCCTTTCATTTTCAACCTCACCACTCTCACAGACACCAATGGTTCATTCCGTATCTACTACTCCTTCACCTACACTCCACTCACCTTGTCTATGCTCTCCGCTCTTCCCTTTGCGTGTCCTTATACATTTGACAAACGGGCCGCCGTTTGGTGGACTGTTTTGCTGAACATTTGAGGGACATACCACTCGATATGGATACTCCTGTGACCCACTGTGTTCCCTTCCCTGCTCATTCTTTCCTACATTTCTCAGCCCTGGGTGTCTTTTTACATCATGGTTCACAGTCCTCGCGCACCAGGACTGAACAGATTTTCCGCCTCGGGTCCTGTTTCCCTCATGGACTCAACTCCCTCCCCAGTTTCTTTAATATTACATATATACGTTCGTGCTTACTTCTCTACCCTTCGCCCCCCCTTCCCCATCACGTTTATCCATCCGTTATCACACACGCTCTTGTACATTTACCCCTAGTGTCCCATGGCTCTCTTATGGTCAGATACATATTCGCTTACAGTTGATACAGGTCAACAAATTATGCACTCACACCTCCACTCTTCCTTTCACAGCTCTGTACACATACACACCCTTATATTAACATACTTTTGATCACAGTTTCGTACTTACAAAGACACACCTTTTTACTTACATATACACACATATCCTCTTATCTTCGTACGGACGTATAATAACACACACAGACACACACATGCATATGTAGACTCACAAGTATATCTCAATATACAAAACGGTTTCTTTTCCATTTCAAGTAGACGCGCTCCATCAACCACTTTTCAAAGAGAATGTTATACACAAGACGCCAGCACCAATAGTTTTCCAAGAGATGTCAACATGAAAGGACGCGTTATTTTTATCTAAAGACATTTTTTTTCCAATTCCAACCCGCCCGCCCCTTCAGTCTATCTTATTTCTCATTCAATTTTCTGATGAAGGACTAGCGTCCTAAACGTTAACACCTTCTTCTTGCTAATTCAACCATTTAAACTAATAAATTCCTTCCATATACTGTCCCAAGTATATATATATATATATATGTATATATATATATATATATATATATATATATATATATATATATATATATATATATATATATATATATATATATATACAATGATATTCAATAAATGGAAACTATATTTATAAAACCATATTTATTCTATCATATATATTTCAAGGGTACCAAAACTTTGGTACGCTCTCATCAGATAATGAGAGCGTACCAAAGTTTTGGTACCCTTGAAATATATATGATAGAATAAATATGGTTTTATAAATATAGTTTCCATTTATTGAATATCATTGAATATTATACTCCAGAAAACTGTCGAGTGCTTCAAATTTGTGCCTCTCCTTTGTTCTGTCCTACGCCATCTTGTTGCGTACAAGATGGCGTAGGACAGAACAAAGGAGAAGCACAAAAAACAAAGAAAAGAATCCCAGTCACTGAAGAGGTCACAGAATGTGTGACGAAAGAACTTTGACAATATATGAACAACCGCCCGGTTGTGGAACCAACCAACCGGAAATTTATAAATTCTTAAATTTATAAATTTCATTTATAATAAATTGTAGTGAAAGCAACTGGTGCGTGTGTTTCTTAATGGCAACATGACTCTCCCAAAGTATAACAATATATATATATATATATATATATATATATATATATATATATATATATATATATATATATATATATACATATACATATCTTTTATTATAGATCCGATATTAAAAACATTATTAAAATATTCATCCTACCATCCATGAAATTAAGTCAATCCATATGAAGGTAAATTAACAAACGTAGTTACTATTGCGAGTATCGGTAGAATATCGAACACAATGATTTGCAGCATAGACTTGCTGCCCTTTATGTTCTGAGCACAAATCCTGCCAAGGTTAACTTTGCCTTTCATCCTTACGAGGTCGATAAAATAAGTATCAGTAATACACTGGGATAATTGCTGGCCTTGTGCCAAATGTAGAAACAATTCTGTAGATCAATCTAATCGTCACCTTTAAATTATAATTAACTTACATAAAGTTTAGAGATGATTAAAAGAAATGATTTCAATTGTCTGCTTATATGCAAGTATCAAGAACATACTATTGTAACATACTATTGTAACATACTAGTGTAACATACTAGTGTAACATACTAGTGTAACAGGAGAAAATAATAATTATAATAACAACCGATGATGGTTTTTCTGCTAGTTATTATAATTATTATTTTCAATTACGGTTTTATTTGAAGGGTGGTTTTCTGCCAGCATGTGTAGTGTGTATATTGATATATACGCAGGTATATATACATGTAGATATGATACGTCAAATAACATCGTAATTGAGAATATACACAGAAATTGAAGAGAGTCTGTGTTATGTAATCAGTAACGTAATCCATGATATATTAAAAAAGACGATATTATATATAAACTGCATTAGGAGAAAATTAGTGACGGAAATATATAAATGTTTATTTAAGCGATCGATAACCGGAAGTGTTGAAATTTGGTCGATAAAATAAAGTACCAGTAATGTACTGGATAATTGCTGGCCTTGTGCCTAAAGTAGAAACAATTATTTATTCAAAGCCGAGGTTGACTTTGCCTTTCATCCTTACGGGGTCGATAAAATAAAGTACCAGTAATGTACTGGGTAATTGCTGGCCTTGTGCCTAAAGTAGAAACAATTATTTATTCAAAGTAATCCAACTTATTTTACAAACGGGATAAAAAATATATTCTGAACGCAGTCCCGCACTCCTTACTTTATTATAGGTTAGATTGTTTCTACTTTTGGCACAATGCCAGCAATTATTCCAGTACATTACTGATACTTTATTTCATCGACGCTGTGGGATTTGAACTCAGAACGTAAAGGGCCATAACTCTATGCTGCAAAGCATAGTGTCTGACGCTTATAATAATAATAGTAATAATGGTTTCTTTATTGGCCAAAAGGTCTAACACGAAGAAAACATTACAGACGGCACAGAACAGTACAGAACGATACAAAGTGGGTTTTGGCCCTGTAAAAAGGTTATAACAAGAAAATAGAAATCTGTAAAATCAAATCAAATCAATAGGGGGAAACCTCCAAGGGTTACTCGTGTCGAAAACCACACAAAAAGGCCACGGCCACCCTGACCACCAGGGAAAGCGCCCTCTCTCAGTTTTCCCACTCAGTCTACAGGCACATACACAGAGCGGGCCCGTTCACTCGGACCTGACTCGCCATTTTCACCCACCTTTCAACAATCTTACTAGAAGGCAGCACTTGCCTCTCCACCCTGATTTTCCTCTTCAAGTGAAACTTGAAAAAGTTAATCAGGGATTGGCCGAAGAGGAAAGTGTCTGTCTTCAACTCTTTCAACCTTGTCCACCAGGCAGATGAAAACCGCCTGCCCTTCCTTCTCGAAGGAAGACGGCGAGACCATCTGCACAATGGACTCAGTCGATGACCGGATCAGTCCTACACGCGACAGCAACTGTTCGACATAGCTCCACAAAGCAGCAATTCTCGGGCACTGCGCGAGTGCGTGCACACGGTTTCGTTGCCATGCGCGCATCTCGAACAGGTTCGGCTGACAGCACCTCCGTGCCTGTAGAGCTTATCTCGAACTGGCAACGCTTCCCGTTAGCACTGCCTGACCAGGGATTTCTGGAAGTTGTCCATAGGCCCAGGGCTGAAAGTTCTCTTGAAGAGAACGAACAGCTGATCGTCTTCGACGCCCAGGGTCTCCCCGAGAACGTCGTCGCTCTTCCCCTCCACTAGTCATCTATAGAACACCGAGTTGGATGTTCCACTGATACTAGTGCCCAGCTGGTAGAGGGCGGTGAGGGATTGGAGAAATTACAGCTTCCAAGCGCTATCCCTCGGTCTTTTCCCGATCCAGGACTGCAGCTCCGTTAATGAGACGAGCTGGGGGAAAGCGCGTCTGGCAAACGATGGCCACACCTGTTCACCGTCAATGAAGCACCAGAGATGTCGCAGCCTCAGCGCATGTTTGCGCATAATCAGCCACGACATGCCCAGTCCTCCACTCAACGGGTCCTGACAGCAGATAGATCATCTGGCCATTGGAGCACGTCCCTTCCACAAAAAGCAGAAGAGAAGGCGCTCCATTTTAGTCGGAGTTAGGCGGGGGCAAGTTACGACGGTAAGGCGTTAGCAGATGACGGATCCGATGAACGCATACGCCACCTCCACTCGATCTTTCAGGGACAGCTTCCTCTCGGCCCAATTCTGGGTGAGAGAGGCCACCTACAAACGGGACGCCGTATGGCGGACCATTTTGCCCAACATTTGAGGGACATACGACTCGGTTTCGATACTCCTGTCGCCCGTCATTTCTGTTCTCTTGGTCATTCTTCCCTACATGTTTCAGTCCTGGATGTCCTTTTACATCATGGATCACAGGCCTCGCGCACCAGGACTGAACAAAGTCTGATTCACCGCCTTGGGTCCTATTTCCCTCTTGGACTCAACTCACCTCCCCAATTTCTCTAATATCCCGTCCATTATCACACCCCTAGATTCCTATCGCTCTCTCTTGATCATTAACATCTTCTCTTACAACTAATACAGATCGACTATATATGCTCACTCCACTTTTCCCTTCACTGCTCTGTATACATACACACCCTTATATTAACATACTTTTGCTCATAACTTTGTACTTACATGCACACACACTCTTTTACTCACATATACACACACATTTCTTAGCTCCATACGGACGTATAATAATACAGACACACACGCGCGCACACACACACACACACACACACACACACACACACACACACACACACACACACACACACACACACACACACACACACACCCATACACACACACAAAACGGTTATTTTTCCATTTCAGGTAGATGCGCTTCATCATCTAATTTTCTAAAAAATAAATCATACACAAAACGCCAGCACCAACAGTTTTGCAAGAGATGTCAACATGAATGGACCTGTTATTTTTATCTAAAGACATTTTTTCTAATTCCAACCGGCCCGTCCCCTCAATCTATCTTATTTTTCATTCTTTCTTCTGATGAAGGACTAGGGTCCGAAACATTAAGACCCTCTTCCTGCTATATCAAGCGTTATCCCTTCCATATACTGTACCGATTGTGTTGTTATTTCTGTTTACCTTTTACATATATACATACATATATATATATATATATATATATATTTATATTAATAATAATAAATGTGAAGACTAAAATCCAAAGAGGGCTCGATAAGGATAAATATATATATAAAATATATAAAACCATAGAGCAAATATTTATTAAAATAACAGATTAAAGTTTAAGCAAAGAACGCTGCTTTCACTCTTAAGGGATCTTCTGAGTTTCAGAAGATCCCTTTAAGGGTGAAAGCAGCGATTCATTGCTTAAACTTTAATTTGTTATTTTAATAAATATATATATATATATATATATATATATATATATATATATATATATATATATATATATAACGAAGGAAGTGTGGTAAGGAACCAGGTGGACCATAACGCACCAGAGTACTTGATACTTTGGGTAGTAGAGTGCCCCGACGGCAGAGCACAAAGCCGTTTCGACAGCTATTTCTGGACGGTCCAGAAATAGTTGTCGAAACGGTCTGTGCTCTGCCGTCGGGGTTCTGACTCTTTTTCACAGACACACACACACATACACACATATATATATATCAACAAAAATAAAGTAAAAACCAATTAACTAAGTCGGATCGTAAACTATTTTTGAAAATGATTATGGAAGTCGATGCAAACAATTTATTACCTTGTTATGATATAATACTTCTATTGTGTGTATATATATGTACACACACACACACACACACACACACACACATATATATATATATATATATATATATATATATATATATATATATATATATATATATATATATATATTTATATTTATATATATATATATATATTGTTATACTTGGAGAGTGTCATATTGTAATAATATTGCCAGAAATAATAACAGAACACACTCACTGTTTGGTTTATAACAGTAAACAGTGTCTTTCAATAACCTTTCAGCTTGGCATATATATATATCGTTTCATTTTTTCCGTTTATCGTTTTCGGTGCAACCGGCCGATTAACCCACTCGATATGCAAATTGGGCTACTCAGCCGTTAACATGCATAAGGAAAGTATATACTTTCAGACGTTCAACAATCTGCCAGGAAGGTATACGTTGCTGACGATAGCTAACAAGATTGAAACTAGTACAGTGTTGAACAAACGAGCAACGGTGGTTGCTAGACACTACACACACACACACACATATATATATATATATATATATATATATATATATATATATATATATATATATATATATATATATATATATATATATATATATATATATATGTATATATATATGTATATATAAATATATGTATATATATATATATATATATATATGTATATATATGTATATATATATATATATACATATATATATATATAAAATAAGGAGTGGCACCCCATCCTGAACTTGTTTATAGAATTCTTTCTGCCTTTGTTACTCTAAAAATAAACTATAGCTTTGAAGAATTAGCTTTTAATGAATTCCCTTTTCTATCAACCAATGACCTACACCCATCCCACTCCCCACCCTCTCCTACCACCTGAAGAGACCTATAAATACCATATTTATTTTTTGATACCCAGATTCCTGATGATTTCCAAAGAATGAAACTGTTCTAGTCCTGTAGAATCCTATCTATATTAAAACAGTCTGTGGAGCTAACATTGCTAGTAACTACAGATTTACTACTTCCTCTCCCTGATCATACGCCCATCATTGAAATGTCCCCAGATGTATGTGATACCATTAATAACCAAAAACAAATCCTCCATTCCCATTATGCCAAACCCATGACTTCCAAATATCTGATCCACCGAAACTCAGCTGTTTCGGACCATACCAAAATCAACATATTGATTGCGGATTTGGTGCGAGTGGTGAGAAACGTGTCCCGCATGTGCAACGCCAAAGAACTAGAGAGACACATAGAACACTTCATCCACCGTATGCAGTTCTCTGGTTACAATCAGAGTATATAGAGAGGCCAGAACCAGATGGGAAAAATAGTAAATAATGACACAAATGGGACCTACCCCTTGTATAGGAGCAAATTTTGGAATAGAATAGAAAGTACTAGGAATAAGGCTAATAGAATAAACTCATGGTATGATAGCAATAAATACCAGAGTGTAATGTTCATCGATACAACCCCTAGAGGTGAATTAGCTTACAAATTTAGAAGGGCCCTAGATAAACATAAACTCAATATTAAGATAGTAGAAAGACCAGGTACCTCCATAAAAAACACTTATTAGCAATACATACCCTTTTCAAAGACCCCCTGTATAGATAAGAAATGTATAATCTGTAAATTAAGCCCCCATATTAACTGTAAAACTAGAAATGTAGTGTATAGCATAAGATGTACTGAAGGACAATGTAGAGATAAAAATATAGTGTACATAAGTGAGACAGCTCGTAGTATAGGGGAACGGATAAATGAACACTGGCGAGACCATCAAGATAGTAAAGAATCATCTGTACTCTACCAACATGCTAAAATAGAACATAAGGGTAAATTAGAGATCATAGAAATAAAAATAGAATCTACACACAGAAAAGACGCAATGTTTAGACAAATCACAGAGGCAATAAACATAAATGAACTCCAACCAAAATTGAATAGAAAACATGAATGGAACAGCAATATCACAACTTACAATTAAGGACAAAATGAAAACAGACACGCACAAAGAACAAACAGCCAACCAGTAACGTGTAAATAAACAAATAAATAAACGAATGTAACACATGCGCAAACTAAGTACACAACACACGCAAAAACAAGATGGCGTAGGACAGAACAAAGGATAGGCACAAAAACAAAGAAAACAATCCCCAGTCACTGATGAGGTCACAGAATGTGTGACGAAAGAGCTTTGACAATATATAAACAATCATCTGGTTGTAGAACCAACCAACCGGAAATTTATAAATTCCTAAATTTATAAATTTATTATAATAAATTGAAGTGAAAGCATCTGGTGCGTGTGTTTCTTATTGGCAACATGACCCTCCCAAAGTATTACAATATCGTTTTCAAGACACGTTTTCAGATAAAGTATCTTGCTAAACAAATTCAGAAACGAAATATATATATATATATATATATATATATATATATATATATATATATATATATATATATATATATATATATACATATATATATACATATATATATATATATATATATATATATATATATATATATATATATATATATATATATATATATATATATATATATATATATATATATATATATACATATATATATATATATATATATATATATATATATATATATATATATATACATATATATATATATATATATATATATATATATATATATATATATATATATATATATATATATATATATATATACATATATATACATATATAAATTTATACATATATATATATATATATATATATATATATATATATATATATATATATATGTATACATATATATATATATATATATATATATATATATATATATATATGTATACATATATATATATATATATATATATATATATATATATGTATATATGTATATATATATATATATATATATATATATATATATATATATATATATATATATATATATATATATATGTATATATATATATATATATATATGTATATATATACATATATATATATATATACATATATATATATGTATATATATACATATATATATATATATATACATATATATATATACATATATACATATATATATATATATATATATATATATATATATATATATATATATATATATATTTATAGATATATATATAAATATATATATATGTACGGGGTAACAAATAATAGTTAAATGCAGTCCACTTAGGTAAAGTCCAGTTATGGTATTCCAGGTAGTGGATGATATTAACGCTTGACTTGGTTTGACTCAAAAGGGCGTTTTTATAGAGATGCTGCGGGTATGCTGTAATTCCTATGTTGTAAACACTTGGAGTAATAATAAATCAGGAAAGAAGGTTGACATGGTTTGCTATACAAAAAAGGTTTTTAATCTCATAGCTGACAATTGTTTCTCTGAACTGGTAGGTCTAGAGATCGCTATTCGCTTATTTTCGCGTTACTCGATCGCCAATACAAAATTATAACCAGTCAGATCTTCGGAGCATGCGAGAATGAAGAAAATACACAGGCAAGAAAAGAATATACAGGCTACTATATGAAGTAGTAATGGAATTCAATTAGAACAATAACAACAATTACAAAAATGCTATTAATAAATTATTTAAGGAGACCCTGACATTACTTAGGTGGGGGGTATAATGTATCTAACGTTACGGCGTGTAAAACTAGCTGTCATGAGGCAAAATTAAGAGTTTGGCATGTACAGAGTATCGAAGTGTATATCAATTTTAAATTATAAAAATAAGCCAGTGTTTACAGTCTTTCTCTTCATCTTCAATAGTATACATGAATGGGACAACACTGTCAAAGCTAGATAGTTGTTGAGTTAATACAGAGGTTAACGAAGTAATATACGCATATATTTACACACACACACACACACACACACACACACACACACACACACACACACACACACACACACACACACACACACACACACACACACACACACACACACACGGGTCCGAACGATGCACACCAGGTCCGAACACAGAAGAACCAAACCACTGTCATCCCCTCCATCTCTCTCGCCCTCCTCATCTCTCTGTATGGTGAGCAAATGGGGTCCTACGCGGGGGCCCACCCACACTCCGGCGGACAGAATGGAGAAGGTGTTTCCCCGGAGGATGGTAAGGAAGGTGCGCTGGAAGAGCCATTCCATCTCGTGAGGTTCACACTTGCGGTTGGCCAGCTCAGCGCCTATGGTGATGAGTAAAGAGGTAGCCCTAGGTCCAAGGACACCAGAAGGCTCAACTGCCAAGGGCACGACTGTAAACCTGCCGGTGAGCGACCGATTCTTGCAAAGTTTACCTTCCTCAGCCCGACGTGCAGCAGTACCTGGGTTAGTCGCAGACTGCACCAGGTTACAGCTAGAGAAAGTGTCGCTGCAAGTGGCATCCCAGACGAGGGGTTTGCCACCACGGAACGGGAAAAGGTCCATACCGTCTAGCCTTTTGCCGTCCCCTCGGTCCAACCCCACCGGCTCGAGCTGGGAGGGGAAGCCTGCAGCATCCAAGCCATGCTTTATGACCTCGTTGAGGGAAGCATGGCGTGGAATGCGGCCGGCATTGTGGCGACAGGAAAGTGGGTGGAGGCCAACTTATTAAATCACTCCAGCTTCGTTTTATTCCATTTCATCTCATTCTAATTCACACCATTATCACAATCATCTTCATCATCAATCACACGACCACCTCCACCTCCTCCACATTCCTTCTTCTTCTTTTTCCTTTTCTTCTTCTTCTTCTTCTTCTTCTTCTTCTTCTTCTTCTTCTTCTTCTTCTTCTTCTTCTTCTTCTTCTTCTTCTTCTTCTTCTTCTTCTTCTTCTTCTTCTTCTTCTTCTTCTTCTTCTTCTTCTTCTTCTTCTTCTTCTTCTTCTTCTTCTTCTTCTTCTTCTTCTTCTTCTTCTTCTTCTTCTTCTTCTTCTTCTTCTTCTTCTTCTTCTTCTTCTTCTTCTTCTTCTTCTTCTTCTTCTTCTTCTTCTTCTTCAGTAGTTTACCAGCCAAAGAAATATGGCCCTAGCTGTCAATGCTGTCCTTATTGTTGTGGCTGATGTTGTTGTTGTCGCAGGTTGTGGCAGATGTCACACAAACAATCACCCCCAACGAATTCCTTCTGACTGCTAAACCCTTGCTTCTCCTCTTTCTCTCTCTTTTTCTCTCTCTTTTTCTCATTCTCTCCTCTCCCTTTCCCCCTTTTCAATGTTGCTATTTATACTTTTGCCAGCTACCTTCTATAACAATCCCATCTACCAGCTTTACAATTTTTACAATTCTTAATAATTCCTCAATTCTGCGATATTTAAAGGGAAATTAATTATTCCCCATCTACCACCCGCCCCCGTTTACCACCCACCCCCGTTTACCAACTGTGGCGATGACCTCTATCACTGAGAAACGCGGGTGACTGATGAAGGGGAATGCTGGGGGAGGGAGGTAATGACCTCTAACACTAAGCCAAATTTCCTCACGCTACTTGATTGAAAACCGATGAATTCTCAAATACACAACTAAAAGCTCAGACGATGTCAGTGGTCATCGTTTTTCCTTTGACCATCTATAAGATGTGCAATGATAGGTTCTATCGTAGTATAAAAGTTGAACCAAATAAATTGATGTATGTGTGAGGTAGAGCCGAAGTTTCGAATTTGAACGAAATCGGTTGAAAAATGTGGGAGCTAGAGCCGAAAAGGCGGAAATTTGAGCGAAAAGGTCGTATTTTCGAATATTTAAGCGGCTGCCACGCCGTTCCTGAATGAAAGAAATCCAAAATGCAAAGCCACGTTAAGACGTGAAATAATCAGATCTAGCCTAGTGTAAAATTTGAACAAAGTAGGTTGATTAATGTGGGAGCTAAAGCCGAAAAAGTGGAAATTTGAGTCTAAAAGTGGTACTTTTGAATATTTAAGCGGCTGCCACGCCGTCCGTGAATAACGAATTCAAAATATAAAGCCATTACAGCATATGCAATGATAAATTCTATTTTGCTTTAACATTTGAACGGAATCGGTGGCAAAATGTGGGAGCTAGAGCCAAAAATCTTATTTTCGATACCTAAAAAAAGGTGACACCCCTATCGATTTTTATCTGCAGAAGGACCCCGGAATAAAAAAAAACGATACGCTAATATATAGAAAACACTCCCCGATGACTAATCTATGAGCATGTAAAGATTTATGAAATTTGGTCGTAAGATGTAGGCTCCTATATGTAATACACAGACACACAGACACACAGACACACACACATACTTAATTTTATATATATATATATATATATATATCGTTTCTGAATTTGTTTAGCAAGATTATTTATCTTGTATAGGAGCAAATTTTGGAATAGAATAGAAAGAATTAGGAATAAGGTTAATAGAATAAACTCATGGTATGATAGCAATAAATACCATGTTCGTCAATACAACCCCTAGAGGTGAATTAGCTTACAAATTTAGAAGGACCCTAGATAAACTTAAACTGAATATTAAGATAGTAGAAAGACCAGGTATCTCCATAAAAACACTTATTAGTAATACATACCCTTTTCAAAGACCTCCCTGTATAGATAAGAAATGCATAATCTGTAAACTAAGCCCCCATATTAACTGTAAAACTAGAAATATAGTATATAGCATAAGGTGTACTGAGGGACAATGTAAAGATAAGAATATAGTGTACATAGGTGAGACAGCTCGTAGTATAGGAGAACGATTAAATGAACACTGGCGAGAGCTTCAAGATAGAAAAGACTCATCTGTACTCGACTAACATGCTAAAGTAGAACATAAGGGCAAATTAGAGAACATAGAAATAAAAATAAAATATACACACAGAAAAGATGCAATGTTTAGACAAATGACAGAGGCAATAAACATAAATGAACTCCAACCAAAATTAAATAGAAAACATGAATAGAATAGCAACATCACATAATTAAGGATACAATGAAAACACACACATATAGAACAAACAACCAACCAGTAACATGTAAATAAACAAATAAATAAACAAATTAAAACACCCACAGACACGTGGATGTAACACATGCGCAAACTAAGCACACAACACGCACAAAAACAAGATGGCGTAGGACAGAACAAAGGAGAGGCACAAAACAAAGAAAAGAATCCCCGGTCACTGATGAGGTCACAGAATGTGTGACGAAAGAACGAAATAAATTTGGCAATATATGACCAACCGTGCGGTTGTGGAACCAACCAACCAACCGAAAATTTATAAATTTAATTTCATAATAAATTGGAGTGAAAGCAACTGGTGCGTGTGTTTCTCACTGGCAAAATGACCCTCCCAAAGTATAACAATACATATATATATATATATTGTTATACTTTGTCTATATATTATATATATATACTATATATATACTATATATTATATATATATATACTATAAATTATATATATATATACTATAAATTATATATATATATACTATATATTATATATATATATATACTATATATTATATATATATATATATACTATATATTATATATATATATATACTATATATTATATATATATATATACTATATATTATATATATACTATATATTATATATATATATATATATATATATATATATATATATATATATATAAATAAACACATATATATATGTTTCTAACTATCTATCTATCTATCTATCTATATATATATATATATATATATATATATATATATATATATATATATATATATATATATATATATATATAATATATAGTATATATATAATATATAGTATATATATATATATAATATATAGTATATATATATATATAATATATCTATCTATATATATATGTTTTAGGAATTTCTGAAGAAAAAGCAAAGAAAAAAGAGTGCTCTATGTATAGAACAGAACTATTTAATTAGAAAGTGATCAACACAATATATAACTACTCCATTACCAAAGGTTTATGGACCCTAGACAATATTAATATACGTCTGGATCGTTCATCAGATTTAAAATCTGTTAAAAATTGGAAGTGAGGATGGAAAAATGACGGAAAATATACATAAGAAAAAATATATAAAAGATTATATAAAAATCAATATGTAAGAAAAATAATATATAAACAAATTTATAGAAAATTATAAAACGATATGTTTATATACATATACACACACATATACACATTTAGATATAAGTGAAATATATATATATATATATATATATATATATATAAAGGATAACAAAATATCGTTATAGGTTGTGAATACTTCTTATTATGGAAAGTTGTAGTGTACGGCGTTGCTTGACTCAACAAGAGGTTTACATTGATGACGACTTTATGATTTCACTTGTATTCCTATGTAAGTTTATCTTGTAGTAATAAAATTGAAAATGTGGAGAATAACATGGTCAACAGTACAAAAAAGGGGATTTATTTGCAGTCTAACAATTGTTTCACTGATAGAGATGTCTAAAAATTGCTGAACACTAAAAGCAATGCCACTCAATTTTAAATACGATGTTAGCTCTATTAGATCTTCAGAAACTGTTAAAAAAATATATATGTAACCGGCAAATTTACAAATTCAAATTACATCATCAATAATAATATTAATAATAAAGATATAGAAGGAAAAGGAGGAAGAAAGGGAGATAGATACAGTAAAGAAAGAAAGGAAAAAGAAGAAGGAAAAAGAAGAAGGAAAAAGAAAAAGCGAAAGAAGAAGAAAGGGAGAAATTATTATAGATAGAAATATAAAGAGAAGATATATAGAAGATGATGGCAGATAAATGAGAGACAAACATAAGTAAAAATAACGTAGGATAGAGAGAAGACTAGAGGGACAGATAGATGAATAAACGTTAATGCATGAATAGGTGTAAATAAAAACAAAAATAGATATATAAAAAATATATGAAAAATGGTGAAAATATGATAATGTTAAATATATTTATGTGTGTATTGGTTATTTTATTAAATAAATTAATTAATTAGTTTTAAGTTATATTATATGACAAAATAAAATGACAGAGATGAAATAAATTTAGGGAGAGAAATATTAAGATAAAGAGTGAAAAATAGAGATATATAAAATAAGAATGTAAATATAAGAGGATTTGATGTTGTTCTTTGATAGATCATGACAATTATAATTATAATTATAATGATGATGATGTTGATAATGTGATATCATAATAGATCCAAGTGGTACACTTGGATCTATTAAGAATTGTAGTAAATGCTTCTATTATCATAGGGCGCAAAATACGTAAAAATGCTGCCATCTACGAAAACAGATAAAAAGATTTATGTTTTGCGCAATTTGTAAATATGACATGCTGATATGCAATGTATTGAGAATCTAAACAAAATATAGGTGTTATTGCTGAATTGTAGATACATGTATATGTTATCTGGTGAGGTTCTTTGAAATATAATTCGGTTAACAGTCTACGTTTAGTGATAGCTGCCAGTGATAATACTCACAGGGACAACAACAATCTCAATAACACAAACAACAAGGTTGTATCCAATGTTCCCGCTTATCAACAACAGAAATTCTTACATGTTGCCTACCCATCAACAATAGCTGTTTCAAATAGCGAACTATATAATATCCTCGCATGTAAAATTATTTAGACATAGTGATCAATAAAAAGGAAAAATATGAAACATTAATGCGATTACTTAGCTAAAATAATGCAAATAATTGTTTAAACTTAAACACACGTCAAGCAATTTGGGAATTGGCACTTTATTTATCCACCATGATAGGATCGATAATAATGCTTTCTTTATTAACCACAAGGGTTGACATAGTGTATAACATTAAGGACAGGACGGTACAGGACGGTACAAATGGGCATTTCTGAGTGTGAAGAAAGAAACAATAACAAAGGAAATGACAAAAAAAAATGAAACAAAGAAAAATTCCCCAATACGGGGTGGAGGAGACCTCCGAGGGACATTTGTGGAGAAAGCCCATTAAAAAGGCCACGTTGACCCTGATCATCAGGGCAAGTGCCTTGTCCCAGTTTTTCACCTGCAATTTACAGACACATACTCAGAGTAGGCCCATTCACTCGGGCCATTCTTGCCTCTCTCGCCCATCTTTCAACAAAATGCTGGGAAGAGAGCACTTCCCTCTCTACCCTGATTTTCCTTTTCAAATGAAATTTGAAAAAGTTAATTAGGGCATCACCGAAGAGGTAAGTGCTCATCTTCAGCCCTTTCAGACGTGTCCACCATACTATCTCTTTCGCCATGGCTACCAGACAGATAAAAACTGCCTGGACGAGTGCGTGCAGGACGGTTTCGTCGCACTACGCACATTTCGGACAGGCCCGGCTGGCGGCACTTCCATGCTTGTAGAGTTTATCCCACTCTGGCAAAGTTCCCCGGTAGCACTACCAGGCCAGGGATTTCTGGAAGTTGTCGATCGGCCCCGGCCCGAAAATTCTTCAGAAGAGATTGGTAAGTTGATTTTCGTCGACGCCCAGAGTCTCTCCGAGGAGGTCGTCGCTCTTTCCCTCCACTAACCCTCCATAGAACGCCAAGGTGGAGTTTCCACCGATCGCATTGCCCGACTGGTCGAGGGGTGTAAGCGCCTGAAGACATTCCAGACTCCAAACACTCCCTCTTGGTCTTCGCTTGACCCAGGACTGCAGCTCCGTCAATGAGACGAGCTGGGAAAACACGCGTCTAACAAATGGTGACCACACCTGATCACCGTCGAGGAAGAAGTGGAGATGTCGTAGCCTGAGCGCATGTCTGCGCATCATCAGCCACGGCATGCCCAGTCCTCCACGTAGCGGGTGTTGACAGCAGATGGACCGCCTGACCATCGGAGCACGTCCCTTCCACAAATAGCGAAAGAGAAAATGCTCCGGCGCAGTCAGGCGAGGCATAGGACAAGGCACGACGGTCAGTCGGTAGTAGATGACGGAGGCGATGTAAGTGTTCGCCCCCTCCGCTCGACCTTTCAGAAATAGCTTCCTCTCGGCCCATTTCTGGGTGAGAGAAGCCACTCTGCTCGTCACCTCGTCCCAGTTTTTCTCCCGTATCCCACTTCTCGTGGGATGCCCCTAAACATCTCCAGTTTGTGCAGTAATGGCTCGAGAGTCAATACGTACAACAGGGACGAGAGGGGACATCCTTGGTGGAACGAGCGCATGATGTTGAACGGTTCCGAAAGGTGACCGTTCACTTCCACCACAGAGCAGATGTCGCTGTGCATGGCAGCGGTCCAGCCTCTGAAGACGGACCCAAAGCGGGTCGACCTCAGCATGCCGCCAGGTAACGAGGGTCGACCCTATCGAAAGCTTTCGACTGATCTAAATTGATCAAGGCCCCTCCCATGCCAGCTTCTTTAGCTACCCGCAACACGATGTATCGCATGAGCTGGAGGTTTTTGTGGATGAATCTGTCTGGAATGGCGCATGTCTGCGCCTCTCCCACCAGACCACCGACGACAAGCGCTAACCTCTTTGCCAACGGCTCAGCCAAAATCTTGAATTCTGTGTTTTACAGAGTTATGGGCCTGAAATCAAGTCCCCCTACTTCGGATCCTTTCTCTGCAGCGGTAGAGCTCCTCGGCTTATAAAGCTGGGAATTCTCCCGTTCTGTTCTAAGTTGCAGTAGACGTCCGCCAAGAGGCCTCCGAACAAGTCTGGCATGTGTACGTGAAATTAGTAGGGCAGATCATCTAAACCAGGCGATTTACCCCTTGTGCAGCCAGCCATTGCCTCC
The DNA here is from genome assembly GCA_964016885.1 of Eledone cirrhosa. Lineage (NCBI taxonomy): Eukaryota > Metazoa > Mollusca > Cephalopoda > Octopoda > Eledonidae > Eledone > Eledone cirrhosa. The sequence goes on along the minus strand of OZ024744.1, from coordinate 7,772,303 downwards.
CGTACTTCAGCGGCTGTTATCGGCTTTTCACAACTCTCCTCTTCAGTGGCTCAGAGCCGCGGCAGTCCGTCGAGGTAGGCGCTAACGCTCATTCTGCGATCCGACCCACCGCTGAGCGAAGTGTCGCTGAAAAGCCACACACATTTGCTGGGGTTCGAATAACATGCGCCCGTCGTGGTCCACCAAAGACCAGATCGTGGCTTTGTTGCCACGAGGTGCCTCCGCCATTCGGGCCCATCGAACGGCTTTCGCCCCCTCGTATCTGAGAGCACGCACCCTAGCTCTGACAACGCAGCCTTCGTGCTTTGCGTTGAAGAATTGGTCGGGGACCAATTTCGCCGCAAGTACGTCGGTCGTGATGTCTTTACTAAGCGCCTCGTCTAATTTTCTAACTAGTTCACCCTCTGCTCTATTTTTCTCTATTGCTAAAGCCTTACTAAACCTAATGGACTCTATTCTAATCGCTCTTTTCAGGACAAACGACCATTTTATTGTTGACGATTGCCTCCATCAACACCCGCTTAACTAGTTCGCTAAGCCGGTCTCTGTAGGTTTTGCGCGCTGTTGACAACGCGTTTGGCTTCCAGTCGCTGGGTGCCTGTCTACGAAGCCTATCTAAGTCAACCTCACAGATCACGAATTTGTGGTCCGTGTAGTCGGCTATCTTGAAATGTGGACAGCCTATACTAGACCTATCTATTTCCCTACAAAATAGCCTATCTAGATATGATCTGGATGACCCGATGCTGTTTGTCCATGTCCACATTGGCACATTCCGGAAATCCAAACGGTACCTGTCAGATTGTTGAAAACATCTGAGCAGTTTTGCGAGGCTTTTACACCCTCCTCCCCTATCTGCTAATCCTAAACAATCCCAGCGGGCATCTAAGATCACGTTCCAGTCGCCCACTAACACTAAAGAACGGGACGTTCCAATAAAGGTCTCCAGACGCCGGAAGAAGTCAGGCCGTCCTGCTCCTGTTGGGGCATAGACGGCTACTAGCCTAAAAGCTTGCCCCAATCTGCACCACCAACTTACCTTCTGGGTCGAAGAACACAGCCCATATCTCGAGATCCAGACTTCTCTGAAACAACACAGGCCCGACATAACTCCACAAGTCAGTAATTTACAGACACTGGACGAATGCATGCAGAACGACGAAACCATTCTGAACGCATCTCGGGCAGGTCCTCCTTCGTGCCTGTAGAGTTTATTTCAAACCGGTAGTTCCCCCCGGTAGCACTGCCAAGCGAGGAATTTCTGGAAGTTATCCATCGTCTCCGGCTCGAAAGTCCCCCGGAACAAACCGGTCATTTCGACTTCGTCGACGCCCAGAGTCTCTCTGAATGCCTTCTCGTACTTGCCCACCACTATAAAACACGAGAGTGGAAGTTCCACTGACCTCATTACCCGCCTTGGCGGGATTTAAACTCAGAACTTAACTCCAGTTAACTCAGAACTTAACGGGCAATAACTCTCGTATGGAGAAATCACTGCCAACAGATTACATATCATAAAAAAAAAAACAGATCTGACATGTAGCCTGATAGATATTTCCGTACCAGCTGACAAGAATACATCTATAAAAACAATGGAGAAGGTCAAAATACAAAGACCTGGGAATAGAGATCAACCACATGTGGAGGATGACCACAAACACTATCCCTGTGGTAATAGAGCATTAGGATTAATACCAAAATCTTCAGACTACTGTGAACCTTAGTATCCTTCCCTGCAGATCAGCAAATATGAGCTACAGAAGATCAGGCTTCTAGGAACAGCAGACATTCTCAGACAGGTTCTCTCTCTACAATGGAAACATCTATTGCACTAGGTTTAAGGCCTGAACCTGGCAATAGAGAAACAGAACTGAGCTAATCGATATAACGCAATAATAATAATTAATTGTTTCTACTTTTGGCACAAGGCCAGCAATTACCCAGTGTATTACAAGTACTTTATTTTATCCACCCCGTAAGGATGAAAAGCAAAGTTAACCTCGGCGGGATTTGATATCAGAATGGAAAGGGCCGTAATTCTAATAATAATAATCAGGATTTAAGCGTATGCACAATGTTCAGCAATAAGTACTGATATGAACTGCATTCATATTACTTCATTTATATTCAATGCCATAGAAACAACACTAAAACGTAAAACAAAACACTAATATCTGCGCTCTGCAACATGTCAATTCAGAAAGAAAGATGGCCGCTGAATACTGTGAACCTTTTTGACTCCAGCCTGTTGAAAATTACTTTGGTCTTATGAAACAAAACCACCAATTTTAAAGTGCTTCTATTTATATTCAAACCTGCATACATAATTTGATATGAGAAGTGTTGTAAAGTTATGCTACAAATATCTTAACAATGGAATAATAAATAATTTTATTAAACCATTCCAAATTTTAATAAATTAAAAGTGTATTCCGTTAGAAATATGGTTATAGAAGTGGTAAATCGTTTCTAAATTATAGCAACGAAATTTCAGAAAATAAAATTGTGGTTCTTGAGAGTAAAATGGAGCTCATACACAACAGAATATTTATATAGACAGAAGACAGGGGAGCAAGGTCTCGTATTTAGTGTATTTAGTTCCTGGGATTAGAATGTGAGTTTGATTTCCAATGAGATATTTCTTTGAGCAAGCTCCTTTATTTTCCCTTCCTCCACTCAATTAAACTAGAATGTGTTGTGATGCAAAGGACTACAATTGTTACACATTGCGACATTTGAATCTCCCTCAGATTTGTTTTAAGGCTGCACATCTCCACAACATGCTCAATCACTTACAGGTTAATTTCATGAGCAGGATGTTCGGCTGCTCAAACAAATGGAATACACACAAAATACTATTATCCGCCTATAAATTCTTGTTCCCCTTTTGCCAAGGAAAAAAGGAATCTATATAGCAAATGGCCGAAAAAGATATGAAGGCATCTACAGTTTCAGCAGATCGATGTCAGAGATTGTTACTGTATTTATCGATCACAAATTGATGAAAGCCGGCGTTGTGAATAGTCTCATTTGAAACAACAACTTAGAGAGCCGGAATAAATAGCGCTAAGTAATGAGACGACATTGGAATGGTTCTCACACTTCGTCTTCTCACATTCTCTATATGTATACATATAGAGAATGTATACATATATATGTGTGTGTGTATATATATATCAAAAGTATTGTGAGTTAAAAACTCACAAAAGTCCACTATAATTAAAATAGCTCAAGGAGAAAATGTTTTCCGAACCTTCTAATACTGTAAAGAGGGACGAACACAGATATGTAACTATGTATTCAAATCGCAAGGGACAGAAAACCACTGTCTCTGCCCCTTGCGATTTGAACACATATTGTTACATGTTCGTTACATGTTACACCCCTAGATTCCTATCGCTCTCTCTTGATCATTAACATCTTCTCTTACAACTAATACAGGTCGACTATATATGCTCACTCCACTTTTCCCTTCACTGCTCTGTATACATACACACCCTTATATTAACATACTTTTGCTCATAGCTTCGTACTTACAAGCACACACACTCTTTTACTCACATATACACAAACATTTCTTCTTAGCTTCATACGGACGTATAATAACACACACACACACACACACACACACACATGCTTTCGCACGTGCCCAAGTATAGCTCTTTTTACAAAATGTTTTTTTATTTCCATTTCAGATAGACACGCGCCATCATCCACTTTTCTAAAGTATAAATCATACACAAGACGCCAGCACCAACAGTTTTGCAAGATATGTCAACATGAATGAACCTGTTATTTTTATCTAAATATATTTTTTCCAATTCCATCCCGCCCGTCCCTCAATCTATCTTATTTCTCATTCTTTCTTCTGATGAAGGACTAGCGTCCAAAACGTTAAGACCCTCTTCCTGCTATATCAAGCGTTAACCTAGTATATACCTTCCATATACTGTACCGATTGTGTTGTTATTTCTGTTTACCTTTTACAAACATGCATATATATATATATATATATATATATATATATATATATATATATATATATATATATATATATATATATATATATATATATATATATATATATATATATATATATTGTTATACTTGGGGAGGGTTATATTGTTGTATTAATATTCCCAGAATTAGTAACAGAACACACTCACTTTTTGGTTGGTTTTCGCTTCTGTATCTTTTATATCTCCACAGTTAATTCATTCGGTCCTCAATGTTTACCATTGACTGACCAACGGTCAAAAATACAGATATAATATAGATATAAACACATATATATATAGTTTAACAAAGTTCTTTCGTTGCACATCTGCAACATCATCAGTGGTGCTATTATGTTCCTTCTGTTGTATTGTATGTCCACGCCATTTTTATTTTATCTGTTTATTTATTTATTTTTGTCTTTTTCTCTGCGCATGCGTTTGCGTGTGTGTATGGTGTTTGGTGTGTGTTCGCGTTTGGGTGACTGTGTTTTGGTTATTGTATTCTATCTTTACCAGTGTGTGCTTATATGTGTTTGTTGTTATTGCACTTGTGTATGTATTTATTTATTTATTTATATTTCTCTTAGGTCAGTATTTTTTGTTTGGGTGTTGTTGTTATTCTATTCATTTTTTCTGTTTAGCCTTGGCCTTCTAAGTTCTATTTCACTGGCCTCTCTGATTTGCCTATCTGCTGGGTCATTTCTATGTTTAGATATTATTCTAATTTTTATGTTGTCTATGTTACCGTCGTGTTGTTGTCTGGCATGTTCCTATAGTACTGAACCGTTTTTTCGTCCTTTTAGTTCCCCCCAGTGTTGGTCTATCCTTTCACCTATGCTACGAGCTGTCTCGCCTATGTATTTGTTTCGACACACGATTTCATATAAAAAACTTCGCAAAACAAATTCATCGCCGTCATATATATATTTATATATATATAACTTTGTAGATATATATATATAGGCCATGTCTAACTTAATAGCTCCACCTGGTGTATGTATAGATATATATTACATATATATAAATACACACCGGCACAAACACTCACACTTGGACAAGCATACACACCCAGTGTCACAAACACATACACACGCATCTACACATATACAAACACAGATACACGCACAGAAATTAATTTATGCAATTCATTTTTTTACCTCGTCTTTGTGCTGTTGAGATTTTCTAAAGGAAACCATTTCTTTTTCTTGCAAACGAAATTTCTGATAAATTCATCGGAGACAAAAATATTCCGACCTATTATGGAGCCATAATTAGAACATATGTTCTGTTGATATCTGGTAGTTCGGTTTTGAAGAGAATAAAAATAATAAACAACAGGTAAGCTGCTGCAGAATCAACGTTTTAGAGTGTAATATTGTTGAATCTTAATATAATTTCCGTTAGAATTGTCCGTGTGTCTGAAAATAGAAAATGAAAAGAAGAAATTATGTCGGCAGTCGTTATAACAAGTGGGATCTCCATTTTAGTCTCCTATTATTTATGTCTATATTTATTATAACAATCACAAACAATCACAGCATATAAATACCAAACTAAATAAATAAATATAAAGTTCTCTTTCTTTCATCCCCTCCATATGCTTCACCGGCAATTTCTCTTTGCATATATATATATGTGTGCGTGTTTGTGCGTGCGCGAGTGTGTGTGTATGTGTGTGTGTGTGTGTGTGTGTGTGTGTGTCTGTGTGAGTGTGTGTAAAAGGTAAACAGAAACGACAACACAATCGGTACAGTATATGAAAGGAATATATTAGGTTAACGCTTAATACCGAAGAAGAAGGCTATATATATATATATATATATATATATATATATATATATATATATATATATATATATATATATATATAGAGAGAGAGAGAGAGAGAGAGAGAGAGGGGATAACAGAAAGCGAGAGAAAGAGAAGGAAAAGGTGAAATTGGGAATAGCACGGAAAATATATTTAAGGGTCTGTTTTTTTTTTTTTCCTTTCATTTGATTCTTCAAAGTGACATTATTGAAAAAAATGAGAGGGACAATTCTTTTAAAAAATAGTTTTATAAAGTATATAAAGTATTACTGGTTTTAGTCTCCTAAAATTCATCTTATCAAATGTTGAAGATTACAATTAAAAAGAATTAATAAGAATTAAAAATTATAGATTTAAAATCTTTAATTTTTAGCATTTAGCTGCTGTTGGGCTGTATAATCTTTCACTTTAAGATCACAGACTACTTCCAGCAAAAATCTGTCACAATCGGCACAATTGTGCATTAAAAGATGAAGAAAACAAAGTATGATAGTAAAATCCGAATGATTTATTATGAAGAAAAATAAAATATGAAAACAAAAATGATTAAAATAGAGTTGCTGAATTTCAAAATAAATGGGTAAAAAGTACATTAGTTACGTCCCTGTATATTCTGATTTCGGCACCTCTTTGATCTTTAAAGAATATAAAATAATGAAACGACCAAATCACTTCTAAGTATATTTCGGCAAATATATTTTACTGGCACGATACAGGATAGGGCAGTTTGATCCCTTCTTTAGGCTAATGTGCTTCTTAGAGACCCTCCACCCATACTAATAACATCACCGCTTGTTTCGGTGAAAGGTGGCGGGATTCGAACTCAGAACGTACAGAATCGGAATATATATTGCAAAGCATCTCCTTAATTCTTTAATGATTTCGGCAATCTACCGATACCAAAAGTATGAAAGACAAAGTTGATCTCGGGTGGAATAGGAATTCAAAGACTAGTGGGCCAGTACCATTACAAAGGTGTTTAATCCGACGCTCTCACGTTTCTGCGAATCCATCGTCCATTTAATCTCTGATCACCGCCATACTGGTGTCACGTAGAGATTTCTAACTTTAACAGAAAATAAATTTTTAAAAGATGCGACAGGGTGAAACTTTGTAAAGAAGAGTGAATTTGTAACAGACGAGAATTTGTGAAAAACGAAGGAGTATTGCTGCATAAAAGGAAGTTAGTACAGGTTCTGCTGCACGTCGGACTGAGGGGGCCAAACTCCTCAAATACAGGTCGCTCTCCGAAAAGGTTTGCGGTCGTTCCCCTGGCAGTGGAGAATTCTGGTGTCCTCGGCCCCAGGGCTACCTCCTTAATCACCACCATAGAAGCTGAGCTGGCCAGCTGCAGGTGTGAGCCTGGCGAGTTGGAGTGGCTCGTCCAGTGCGTCTCCCTTGCCGTCCTCCAGGGAAACGCCTTCTCCATTCTGTCCACCGGGGCTGTAGGTGGGCCCCATCGCGTACCAATACATTAGTTAAATACCATTCTTTCATCTGATACAACACAATAAAGAGTAAATACACATCATGGTCTATTTTACATATTTCGGGAGAGAAAAGGAGACATACTAGAGAGGGCTTTAAACCTAAAGTGTAAGGAAACAAACACTAGAATATATTTTTAAATGTCGTTCGGTTCGTTCTGTCAATATTTCCTGTTGTATTTTCTCCCGTAATAATGCTGCTGATGATGATGGTAGTAGTGGTAGGGTTGTTGGTAGTGGTAGTGGTGGTAGTAGTGTTAGATGTGTTGGTAGTGGTAGTGGTGGTAGTAGTGGTAGGAGTGTTGGTAGTGGTAGTGGTGGTAGTAGTGGTAGGAGTGTTGGTAGTGGTAGTGGTGGTAGTAGTGGTAGGAGTGTTGGTAGTGGTAGTGGTGGTAGTAGTGGTATGGGTGTTGGTAGTGGTAGTGGTGGTAGTAGTGGTAGGGGTGTTGGTAGTGGTAGTGGTGGTAGTAGTGGTAGGGGTGTTGGTAGTGGTAGTGGTGGTAGTAGTGGTAGGGGTGTTGGTAGTGGTAGTGGTGGTAGTAGTGGTAGGGGTGTTGGTAGTGGTAGTGGTGGTATTAGTGGTAGGGGTGTTGGTAGTGGTAGTGGTGGTAGTAGTGGTAGGGGTGTTGGTAGTGGTAGTTGTGGTACTAGTGGTATGGGTGTTGGTAGTGGTAGTGGTGGTAGTAGTGGTAGGGGTGTTGGTAGT